>KK351038.1:1494182-1698946 GCA_000671755.1 Glossina brevipalpis | reverse complement strand
CTCTTAAATTCTTTTAAATTCTCTTTAATTTTCTCTTAAATTTTTCTCTTAAATTCTTTTAAATTCTCTTATATTTTTCTCTTAAAATCTCTTCAATTTTCTCTTAAATTTTTCTCTTAAATTCTCTTAAATTTTTCTCTTAAATTCTCCTAAATTTTCTCTTAAATTCTTTTAAATTCTCTTTAATTTTCTCTTAAATTTTTCTCTTAAATTCTTTTAAATTCTCTTATATTTTTCTCTTAAAATCTCTTCAATTTTCTCTTAAATTTTTCTCTTAAATTCTCTTAAATTTTTCTCTTAAATTGTTCTCTTAAATTCTCTTAAATTCTCTTAAATTTTTCTCTTAAATTCTCTTTAATTTTCTCTTAATTTTTTCTCTTAAATTTTTCTTTTAAATTCTCTCAAATTTTTCTTTTAAATTCTCTTTAATTTTCTCTTAAATTCTTTTAAATTTTCTCTTAAGTTTTCTTTTAAGTTTTTCTCTTATATTCTCTTAAATTTTCTTTTAAATTCTTTTAAAGTTTTCTCTTAAATTCGTTTAAATTTTCTCTTAAATTCTCTTAAATTTTTCTCTTAAGTTCTCTTAAATTTTTCTCTTAAATTCTCTTTAATTTTCTCTTAAATTCTCTTAAAGTTTCTTTTAAATTCGCTTTAATTTTTCTCTTAAATTCTTTTAAATTTTCTCTTAAATTCTCTTCAATTTTCTCTTAAATTTTTCTCTTAAATTCTCTTAAATTTTCTCTTAAATTATCTTAAATTTTTCTCTTAAATTCTCTTAAATTTTTCCCTTAAATTCTCTTAAATTTTCTCTTAAATTCTCTTAAATTTTCTCGTAAATTCTCTTAAATTTTTCTCTTAAATTCTCTTAAATTCTCTTTAATTTTCTCTTAAATTTTTCTCTTAAATTCTTTTAAATTTCCTCTTAAATTCTCTTAAATTTTCTCTTAAATTCTCTCTTAAATTCTCTTAAATTTTTCTCTTAAATTCTCTTTAATTTTCTCTTAAATTCTCTTAAATTTTCTTTTAAATTCTCTTAAATTTTCTATTAAATTTTTCTCTTAAATTCTTTTAAATTTTCTCTTAAATTCTCTTAAATTTTCTCTTAAATTCTCCTAAATTTTCTCTTAAATTCTCTTAAATTCTCTTTAATTTTCTCTTAAATTCTCTTACATTTTCTCTTAAATTTTTCTGTTAAATATGTCGCTTAAATTTTTCTATTAAATATGTTGCTTAAATTTTTCTCTTAAATTCTCTTAAATTTTGTTAAATTCTTCTCTTTATTCTCTTAAATTTTTTTTTGTACGTTAGAATGTCGTCAAATTTTCAAGTGCTGACGCCAAAATTTCCGGTTGTTCTCTCTGAATGTGACGTTTGTTTATTTTTTATAAACGAACTACATATGTTAAACAATAACTGGCCTACAAAATTACTTAAGAACCAAGTTTTAATATTTCCAATTTTTTAAATAAATTTCCTATTTCTTATATATAAATATATTGTGCATGCTCGATCGTATAACGAAATATAAATTATATAAATATAACAAAGCGCACAAATTTTAATTGCAAAAGTCGAACATATTGTTTTCCTTTCTCAGCTGTTTCCTCTTCTCAAAAGCAACTTTGAAAGAGATTGTGTAGTAAGTTTTATTGGTTTATACTCTATACTAATGCAAATTTGTTCTAAAAGACATCTACTTAACAATCTCTGGGCTGGACATAACAGGAGAGCGCAAAATTTGCTTATATGATGCCAATCGCTCATTACTTGAAAAGAGATGTTAAAAAGTTACATGATTACCTCCCTGGTGTTTGGCTACTGCCAGTTACGTTTTCTTGCATGATACCATTTTCTAGTTTAGTGTGTTCTTCACAGCAGAAAATGTCAACGAAAAAGTTAAAGGATTAACCTTCACATTTTACTCTAAGAATGTTTACATTCAGAGAGTTGAAAAGTGAAATTATTTTAATAGGTTTTCAGAGTTCCTAACGAGACATTGATGTTACATATGACCCCTTGTGAATTTTCTTTGAATGATTTAGAAAATTACATTTCCATGCATTAATTTGTTTTTGTATTACAAATTTTCCAAAACTGTAATAGGCGCAGAGAAATTTGACTCGAAACAAAAAAAAAGAGAAACAAACAGGAAAACCGGGAATAGAAAAACAAAAAAAAAAAGACAACTAAACTACTCTTAAGCGAGGATCTTCATTTTTATTATTCTTTGCCAAGGATCTTTATTTTTATTTTGCTTTGCTGATTCAGGGTTAATTTCGATTGACACAAGCGTATTACAAGTGTGATGAAAAAGAAAAGAAAACAAAAACAATTCGGGCAATACGCATGAAGTGTGAAAGCAGTGAATTTGGATTTTCCAATAATTAAACAAACAAAAGCATAAGAGTAAGTCAAGGCCGGCTTTTAAATACTCCACACAAACCCGCTCATCTTTGATATTAATTATCCAAAGCTATGCCCTTTTACCGTACAATCGGCTACTTTTCAGGAAAAACATTTTAAACAAGTGATCTCAAAACCTGAACCAATGAAATTAATTTGTTTTTATCAAAGAACATTTTAACCTTTTATTCTTCTTGTAAAAAAATATCAGAAATTTTACTTTATTGCCATACAGTAGTTTCTATTCCGTGTGAGTCCTTCATTGAAAAGGGATCCCGAAAAAGGGACCTATACGATCTCTATTTATGGCTATTCTTGATGAAGATATAAGTTAAGATACTAAAAGTTTAAAAATTTTTACCTTATAAAAAGTTATTTTCTGTAAAAATTTCGATACCGGAGAGGTTAAAAAAATTATTTTCTACTCTCTAAATTTTCCATGTGTATTTAAAAAGTACGACATTATGGGAAATAATAAAAATCGCAAAGTACTTTCATGTATCGATTTTTTTTTAAAATAGGGGAGTGGTTATAAACTCGGCTTCATTTAATCTGTCCCCAATAAGTCTCGTCGTTAAATGAAATGTGTTAATATAGGAAATTTCCTGAAAATATCTCATAAATCTCGAGCTATTTTAATTGAAACTTGTATTAAAGAAAAGTTGAAACGAATCTTTCTATGCATGGCATTGAGGTATAGGGTATCTATTTATCGTTTTAAGTTAATTATATCCTCTACTCTCTTTTCAAGAAAGTTATTACCTTAAGAAAAATTTATACTCAGGCAGAAAAAATTTTTAAAACTTTCAAAAGTGGAATTAAAATTGTGCTACTTGCTTGTTTCAGTTTTGTGATGAAAGACTACATACAAGGTAGGAGTTTCACATAAGTAAAGAATGTTTAAGGTAATATTATAAGAATATTTTTAAAAATTATTGAAAACTAACTTTTGTTTTTAAAATAGCAGAGTATTATAATAATTTATCTGCAACTGTTGGTGCTTTCAAGTAGTAATGGTAGTGAATCAAATGGTTTTCCTCAAGAGAAGATACCAATGGAAATACACAATAAAACATGGTTACATTCGCTTTCAGATTTTTTAAGATCACAATCCGAGTTGAGTTTTCCCGTTGCATCAACAACAATTAGCTCAAATATCGATATTGATGCCACCACTAAAACATTTCCCGAAATTTCAGCAAAAAACAAACAATCACCAAATTTGCAAGAAATGTCTGATTTAAAGGAATTAACGCAAATTATGGGTAATGACTCTTTAGAAGAAACATTCGATTTTCTAAAGAAGTTGGCAGTAATTAAAAACAGGGATGCTTTAATCACATCCTTAATAAAATCTATTAAAATTTCTAATTTGATCAAATACAAGGAAATGGAGAACAATGATTTTGGTAAAAACTCAAATATTAAGAAAGACAAAAACACTAAGGAGAATTCCATTCAAACTTCCACAAAAAATTGCCCAGAAGATTATGAAATCAAGAGCAAGAATGACACTGGATTAAAAAAATCTTTTAAATCAAAAGTGCACTTCTCATATCCAAATTCGGTTGTCCTGAAAGCCAATGCGACCGCAACTTTACCTACCGTATTGAATTCTTGTTTTCCGCACTTTGTGTATTTGAGTCGCAATAGTAGGATGCACGCCAAGAAAATGGAAAATCCATTGTCGCCCAAACCAAAAGTTTTGAAAATGATCAAAAAGCTAAACCGATTTCCTGTTGTCTATACGCAGAACTCGCTTATGGAAGGTCAGATAAAATCCGCTTTAAAAAAGGCCATAGAACAAGACAAAGATATAAAAACATTATTAAATATAAAAAATAATTCTAATTCTAAAATTAATTAAAATATTTATAAAAAAGGTGTATAGACTGTAGTAAAGTAATTACTAAAGAATAAATAAACAATCATTTAAGTAGGTTTTTGTTTTAGTTATATGAAATCTTATATAAATAAAATATATTTTTTTAAAATCCGTTGCAGATTAGGTTAGATTTTAGATTTTAAAAGTTTATAACGTCCAGAAAGAAGCAATTAAAAATACTTTTTTTTTCAATTCAAACCGCGCATTTTGATTGTTTGTCCCCTAGGCAAGGGAATATAAGCGCGGCTTCATTGTGTTTACAGCCTTAGTTTTGTGAAATTAGCAAAATTTTCTCAAGTCCAATTTCTTTGTACAACCGCTGCAGTTTATAAAATGCTCTAGAACGCATAGTGTTATACAATGCTCTACAATGCATGGTGTTATAAAATGCTCTAGAAGGCATAGTGTTACAAAATGCTCTGCAACGCATAGTGTTATACACCCGCTGTTGTTTAATTATTAACTTTCTGAACAGAAAATTCTTGTCCTGAAACATAAAGGGCACGCCTTTTTTCGGGAAATTAAAAATAAACAAATTTAAATAATAATAAAAAATAATAAAATTAAAATTAAAATAAGTAATTTAAAAATTTCCTTTCATTTCGTACTTTTAAGAATTAATTAACAGCCCTGTTTTTAATAAAATTTATCATATTTACTCGGCTTTCTTAACATTTCCTTTCTTAACGAAAGATGTACTAAACAATTTTAACATAAGTGCTATCTCCGCTTGCAAAGGTTTATTTCTTAAATCGCCATCACACGCTAAGCGTCTGTACGAGCCCTACGCTAATTAAAGAAAAATTATCAAATAAGATTAAGTTTTGCAAGGTGAACTATATACTGTCCAACGCACGCTCATTTGTTTAAAAAAAAAGAGTTTTTACTCTAAACCAAAGCTTTTGAGTGCTATTTTAAAGGACAAATAAAAATACGTTCGAATTTAATACCAACATGGTAACAAAGCTTATTTAATATGGCGTTACTATGTTTCTAAATTAATTCGACAAAGCAAAGAATTTTTGCATCACAAAAAAGGTCGTCACTTTCTTTCATGAAAGCAGAGAACTTGAATAACTTTCTCCCACGAGGGAGGCAGATAAAGAAATTATAACCTTAGAAATTTTCTTCTGAATTCAGTTTTGCTTTAAGAACGCCTATCGTGTGTTTTACAATTATTAATAAAATATAATTATAGAACATTTACAGTTAAAAATGGCGTAAGATTAATCCAAAAAAAGAAGTATTATAACTGCGTGTAAAAATGTTCATTACAGTTTTTTACTCGTTTTAAAATACGTCCACAAAACTTCATTTCCACGTTTTGTAGATAAATCAATGATATAAATATATATGCATGTGTGTATATATGTATACGTATATATACGCCAAATTTTTGCTTTGTACTTCACAATTGATTGCAAAGCAACGCACATGGCGTTAGATTATTAATAAGACAATATTGAAATTCATCTAATTTTTCTTTTACCTAACAAAGTCAAAACGTTTTCATATATTGTCACATGGTTAAAGCAACCAAAATGGTATGACTTGTTCGCTAAAAAAGAAAGTTCTTTTTCCTTTATGGGAAATCAAAAGAAAATCAAATATTTTTATTTAGAAGAGTTTCATCTCATTTTTTAATCAAGTTAAGTTTGGGGTTCCTACTCGATGGTGACGTAGGAAAAAATTACTTGAAGTAAGGTAATGGTTGGCGCGGGAAATAGTTTTACGCCATCGTATATAGCGTATAATAGGTTTGACAAACTTTTTAATGCAAAATCGATGCGTCATTAAGTATGTGTGTATGTACGTAAGCATGACATATAGCTACGCTGCCCTAAGCGCTATGCCTGTGCCTTCGTCAATTTAAACCCGTCCCGTGATAAATGAAGAAACTGTGTTTTACATTTTTTCGTCTTCTTCACTAACAATAGCGTTGTTTTTGGCCACCAACGTTTGTATAAGCACTTTTTATGGTCTCATTGATGTAAGAACACCTACGTAATATAAAAACTTTCCATTTTTGACTAAAGCCTAAAAGGAAACATCGTAATATTTTTTTTTTGCAAGTTAAGAGTAGAAGAGAGATTAGCTAGTCTAGAAAGTATAGATTTCCTATGCGTATATATCGTTAATTTGACACAAATTTGAACATAAAGAGAGAAAGAGAGAGAAAGCGCAAATTGTGAGAATGATATGAATGTATTAAACTTGATTTGTTTATTTATTTGTTTTTATATCCACTATCGAAGGGTGGCGGTATATTCATTTTATCACTTTGTTTTAAAGCATTTTCCTGGACTCAAAAATGAATATATGTGTTTCAAATTTGGCAGAGACGTTGGACATCCTTGCAAGCGGGTTGGTACCGAAAATGGCTGAAATCAGTTAAAGGGTACGCCCACAGTACAGCGTAAATTGAGAACACCTTTGCCCTTAAGAAAAAAAATGTCCGTTTTTTTTTGTTTATTAATCATAAAGAATAGCGGACAGGTCTGTCAAAATTTCCATATTTATTGAGCTAGCTATGCTCTATGCTCTAGTATCGGTACGGCTCGACTCAATATAATAAAATAATAGAATTTAATTTTGGTTTTTTGTGAAAACATTTGCAGCATCAAGCAAGAAGCTTCAGAAACCCCCATTAAGTGTATAATCTTTTAGTCACTTTCAAATTCAGAATTCATTTAAGTGTGTCCGCCCGTCTATATTTCTGTTTGCTTATTTGTGCAATGTCAGCCGTAAACATTTTTGCTTTCGCGACAATTAATATCTCTAGATCAAGTTTGGTACAAGCATTGCGAGTTATAGTACGTACTTTAGTGTAGAAAATGAGCCAAACAAGTCAAAGGACATGCCTACAATTATATTATAAGCTGAAAATAATCTCCGTTTTCGGTGTGTTTTCCTTACTACTCATAAACTATACAATAAAATTATCCTTTGTTTTTCATAAAAATGGAAAAAATTTCTATGCCTACCCAAGATTGTTGAGTATCGAAATTTAGTTTTTTCAATCTATTTCTTAAGATAAAACGGGTGACGGAGAGGGTTCGGCATAGGCGAGTATAATTTTCTTACTTGTTTAATTGTTTCTCTTTTCATTTTTGACAGATAATTGACATAAGAAATACGATTAGAGAATATTTACTCCTTGAAATATTGTATTTAACAAAACTCATCACTGAAGTCGGTTTCTTAAATTCCTTGAAAAATTTACTTTCCATATTCTTAAATCTCTTTAAATCAGGAGAGAAATGCCGAGGAAATTGATTACTTGAAACTTTATATATTATTATTATTGTGAAAAGATTTTACCGAGATGTCAACGACAATAGATGTAAAACTCAAAATCAAGTTAAGCCTTAGGCTAAGACTATGTTTAAGACGCCATCATTTGGATCACAGACATTAAATGTTTTTAATTGGATATTTGATGGAGATTCGAGATGTTGAAAGTTATAGATCTGAAGAAAGAATCAAATAGTGGGATGGTAATTATCTTCGGGAAAAGCGAATGATTTTTTGAATCACAAGCTCAATGGTTCGAAACAAAATGAGATGATCAAATATCTAAGGTTCGAGTTAATTTCATAAATTAAGAATTCATTGTCATTACTCCTGTTTGCTTCATTCAAGATTATTCAAGTTCAGTTTTGTTGGAACACTCTCTCAAACTGCTTATCAAATTAATTAGATGCTCTTATATAAATCTTCTTAAGTTAGGCCATGAGGAGAGAGGTATTTTCGTTGTGTTTTACAAGGATTCTCTTTTATATCCTATTTAAATTTTTTGAGTTTTGCCTTTAGAATATTAATTAAATGCGATTAAAACAAAATTCAAACATGTGAGCACTTTATTTGCTTATACATTGAGGGTAACTTAGGCTAACGATAGCATCACGTATCACATTAATCGATTTCCAATTTCTTAAAATTTCCATCTAATCCATATAGATGTGATATATATTTCGGTTTATCGGGTCGTAGTTTCTCATTAATACGATAAAATTTCTCATATTCTATGATTTCTTTATGTTTACTGAGTATTAGATCCCATGATCTTTTATGCAATTGTTTTATCTCAATTTCAGATCCACCGTAGTCTTTAGGTAATACATCAAGTGGAATATATTCAAAGCAATCTTCTAACTTCTTATGGATATGTAAAGTGTCAAGCAATTCTTTTTTCATAAAAGGTGTATATAAGGCTGACAATTTATTGAAAAATGGAATCAGGTTAATGAAATGAAAAGCCTTCATTTGAACAGGTAGTGCTTCCTATTGAGAAAAAAAAATTAATATCAAAATTTTTTTAATCTTTTCGAAAAATTAATGCGAAGAAGAATGTACCTGTATATAATAAAAAGTTTTCTTTAACACCATAACATTAATCCGACTTAAATGTCCCAATGTGAGGCCAGTGTGATCCACTATCACAGCATAGCCTGTCTGTAAGCCTTCGTTTCGAATGAGAACGTCTAGAAGCAGTAAACCTCTGTGAAAAGCATTTATTAATTTATTTATTTATTATAAATATATAATTGAAAAAGATATCGGATGACTAGACCATATACATCTGTTGATATATATGTATAAATGTATAAATATAGAAATAATTAACTTAATGAACAACTTGTGAGTGTACAAGTTGCGTAAACTAGATGAGCAGTGAGAGATAAAATTAAGTGTAATTTTGATGTCAAGGGCTCTGTGTGACTGGGATTGGAGAGGCGAATTTTCGCGATCATGTCCTTCTTCGAACAATCAAGACTTTTCGCAAGGAGTTCGTTAATTTTCGAAGAGAGGCATTCGAATAGAATGTGACCAACGGAAAGGATGTGATTATAATAAGAACCTCTGGCAGATTCAATGTGTTCATAGTAATGTTCGTGGTATTGAATAAATGAATGCTACGTTTGTGATAGTACATTAAATGAAAATATTCGATATCTTACACTTTTACGAGCCCTGCTAAGTCAAAATTAGAAGGATCAGTATCAAGCAATCTGAACAAAAATACACGATATCCCTCTGGTGTTAACTTCGGTAACGGAACCAGTGCACTAAAATGATATTGGATAGATGATATATTAAAATTGAAAATTTTCTTCTTCATATTCAAAATCATAAAATTTTATATCTAGAATCGATTTATTGCAAGATGAGGTCATTGATTAAGGTCCAATACATTTTTAGAGAAAGAATTTCATACTGCTATGGAGAGATTTGTTTTTCCAATTAAAATTCTCTTACTTTGAGATCAATTCACTCTGGTGATATTAAGTTTTGTTCAAATTTTGAGATGAAGAAGTTTTTTTTTATACTCTAATCTATTAAAATTATATGAGACTTTTTCTACTTCACTCTGGGAACCTTCAATAATACTTTTCAATCATTTTTATGGTCAAAATATATTCGTCAAAGTAAACCTAATTATACAACTCTCACTTTCTGTATGAAACGTATGAATATGAATTCAGAATAAATATTACTTACGCAAGATTTATCAAATGTTGCATTTCTGGACTTTTGACATTTAAATTACTGAAAAGTTCTTTGATATGCGTACGACATGTAAAATTCTTATCTATTACTTGTTTCGTTATCTCTGTACTGCATTTGCAAGCAAAATAAAAAAGCAACACTTCACCTTCACTTAATCTTGGCATATGTGGTTGACCATGAATCCAAGCAAGAATTTTTTGAACATCTTCAACTTTGATTTTCGGAAATCGAACGTATTGCTCAGCGAGATCGAAATTTATCAACATGATGTAAATGGATTTAATTTATCAATACTTTGTATCATATTCACAGTTAAGCTATTAACTTAAAACTGACCAGTTATTATTAATAAAAACCTTTTTATAGCACAAACATATCATCGAAATTTATCAGCACGACGTAAATGGATTTAATTTATCAATTTATCAAAACATTGTATCATATTTACAGTTAAACTATTAATTTAAAACTGACTAGTTATTATTAATAAAAAGCTTTTTATATCGCAAACATATTAATAATAAGTTGTAAGTATTATCTTTAAGGCACACATAGTTAAAACCCTAAACTCAATATATGAAGGACACAGTCCTTATCAAGGATGAAGGTTCAATTTCATTGCCCGCCTTTAAGCTCACTTGAGCATATTTATTTATTTATCTTTTTCCTTCAAAGTAAATAAAGAGAAAAAAGTAAATAAAAAATTGTTTTTCCCTCTTGATGGTTTTTAAATTTTGTTTTTTTTTTTTTTGTTTATAATTTTCTCTTTTATTAGCCGAGAAATATGTCTGTGACTGCAATTTAGAAAAAAAAAATAAAAATAAAAAAAAATTGAAAAGTATACCTAGAGATAAATATATTCAAGTTTTTAAACAGTGTATTGCTTACATTTACAAATCGAATTTAAACTTGCATTTATACTTCAATTTCAAAGTTCACTTGACGGCAAAATTAATTCAATGGCCATCATGTAAATTTCTGGTTGTTTGCTTCTACGTTAAAACCACATCATGACTCCTCCCTCCAGCATCTTGTGTTGCTCATGAGAATGAATAACTTTTTAGGCCTTTAAGTTTATTTTGTTGCATGCGCGACATTAAGAAATTACTATATTTCCGTGGTGCTATAAAAATTTAGAAAATAAAATAATTTAATTGAATAATTTAATGGTTATGCAAGATTTTCATTTCTTTTCGTTTATGTTACTTGTAACTTGTAATTTTTACAGACTGTGAAAGAAAGCAATGTAAACGAACATAATGAAGCCGTGCATTTTGTTCGCATTTTTTTTTGTCCCCCTGAACAAGCGTGGCTTTATTGTGTAAAGAGCCTAAGGGGATGCCTTTGCTTTTTAAATCGCTAAAGAAGAATTTTAAAACATTGTTAAACATCGTTGTCCTTTTCGGTGGAATTCTCGCACCACCACAAACATCCTCGTTACGACTTCGCAAAGCAATTGTTCATAGAGCAAAGCAGGATCCTTATCTCACAGCTGTCTTCTTGACCTACCATCAATGTTATTATCTACATATCTTCTGATTTTTTCTCATAGTTCTAGAAAGTTCTAAACAAGAAGAAAGTTCTAAGAAAGTTCATTCTACAAGAAGTTTATTTTCTTTGTACACACTGCATCGATTTGTGTTAATGCTTAAAACAAAGAAATTATAATTAAATTTGTCAAAATGAAAACATGTCACATATGTCAAAATATGTCAAAGCAAAATAGTTGTGCATGATAAACAATGAAACCTGTACTTTTTGATTTACATCGACTTGCCGATAAAACTAGTTGCCGAACGATGCCAAAATGAGTCTTCTTTGAGTTATAGCAAAGCTTAAGGAGTTAAGTAGATTAGCTTAAGTAAACTTCTAAGCTCAGCTATATCTGTGAACAGCATGTTTCTTTAAAGCTCTGTAAATGTATGAAAGAGATGCACAATGAATCATGAATTAAATCTCATTATGGTTTAGGTTTGTGTATTTGACTACGTTAATTACAAATATTTATAGAATATTTTTGATATAACGCGGCAAACTTATACAATGGATAGACAAAATAACGTTATAAAAGGTTTCCATGAATGTACCGCCGCACTATTTCTGTTGAAACATGTTGCGCTCAAGTGAGTGTTTAGTTCTGTTGTCACTTTTGTGGAGGCAGTTTTATGTTATCTGGTCGCAATCCTGGAACTACATTGCATATTGGTCTTATTATTTTGTCATGATTTTTGCGCAACTATTGGTTCGATAGTCGATATCTACTTTTGTTCATGTAGTGAATGACTTTAAATGAAATTTTAATCAAGTGTTCCAAAGCAGTATAAGGCTATTGACACAATAAAGCCGCGCTTATATTCCTACGCTTTGGGGACAAGAAAATAAAAGCTTTCACATTGTTTTCGATATGTTGTAATTTGTAGGAATATAAGCGCGACTTCATTGTTTCAACAGTGTAAAATAGCAAATTTATACAGACGGTTGGTAACCTTGTGTCTGTGACATATGTAAAACAAAACTGTCATCTACGGCATTATGTGTTTAATATAATGGTCGCCATTTTACAATATGGGTCGATTAATAATCGCCGAAGGTGTTAAAATAGTAAAAACCTCTTACAAAAATGCTGATTGTGTAGAATTTTGCATTAACAGAGATCCACACAATCGATTGGAAATACTAGTACAGCGTACATAGCCCCATAATTGTTGTAAAATTGAAGATATCTGATTTCAACAGAACTTTGCCATTACCTACACAACATGCTTCGTTTTGGCATTGTCGCGCGGGAAATTCGTCGGATGTGCATTTTCACGTTTTATGAATATGATATGATTTGGCCACCAAAATCGTCCGACTTCTGACCGCTTGACTTTTCTTTTGATGTTATGTAAAGGACAGAGTATGTTAATAATCTTCAAAGTCTTTACGTTTTGAAAAAGAACATTCAAATCGCTTCCCAAGTCATCGAAAACTTTCTCAAAAGGATCCAGTCTTGTAAGATGTACTACGGAAGACATATGAAAGATTTTATATCCCACAACTAATGGCAAGACTCAAACAATATATTGTAAAAAAAAAAAAAAAAATTGATCCAAATCTTAATCAGAAGTTTGAACGCTTTTATTTGGTTTTTTTGAAATTGTGATATAAAAAAAACTAACTAACTATGCTATGATCAATTTTTCCTTTTTAGGAAAAGAATAAAAGTAAGTATGGATATTATAATATCAAATAAATATCAAATATTATATTCATATTATAGTGCCTTTTGGTCAAAATACAGTTATCTCTTAACGATAGTTCTATCACATTGTGTTGCTTACCTATATGCAATTTTACTTATTGACAACGCGCGTTTACTTATATTTTCAAGCGTGACTTGAAAATTTAAATATTTTTCATGTAGCATCGTTAATGATTATAAATAAGATCATGTTTTTGTACCATTATTAGCAATACCTTCCTAAATCAGGCGAAGACAAATGATGTGAAACGAACTGTAACGATTCAATAGGAGTTCAGAAAATAATGCTGCAGATTCAATTGGTTTTCTGAAAAAAATTTTCTCAGTTTCGTATGGATAAGGTGATGCACATTTAAAATGGTTGGTTGACTGATTTAAAAGATTTGCTGAGGAGAGTTCGTGAGTTCATCTCTCATGACAATAATGAACTACATTCGTAAGCGTAGGCAAAACAATACTATGGGAAAGAGTTCATTCATGTGCATCTAATGCAGGCTGCGTGCATCATCTGAACTGTGAAATGAAAAAAATTCACACACTAATGCAAAAATTGTCATCACACCAGATGAACTCGACTAAAAAAAAAAACTCTTGCGTTTTTATGATGCTCATCTAGTGGAACCAATTGATAGGAGCTCAGTATTTGTAGAATATTGAACCGATATATAAGGTGATGGGAAACTGTATTATTAGTTTTAAATTTGAAAATATATGCAACGAGGCTTGTTAATGAAGGTCTCAGGTATGTCCACGTTTATCTGAGGTAAATGAACTTTGAATGCCATGTAAAAGTGAAAATATAAGTCAAGAAATGAACATACACCTAAACATTACGTCTTACATCTAACTACGTGACTTATTTTTATGCTTAAGGTGGTACGGTTAGTGAAATACATAAAGTAACAGATTTAATTTTTTTCATACTGAAGTCTGTATCAGGATAGCACGGGAAGCATAGTTGGTACGAATGCGTTATTTTAGTATTAATGCGAACGCTGTAACTGGTTTGCGATAATCTTATGAAAACTGATTACTTTTTTTTTAAGTTTTTGATATTTTTATCACTTTTTCACGTTTTATCAGCAAATAACAGCAACAGTAGTTGAGGTTTGCTTTCTAGCCAGCTTTCTTGCTAAGTTCAATTGCAATTTTTAGAATAGACGTCGCCACACTACTTCAGCCTAATAGAGCAATTAGTGTAGTTTTCCTAAACTTTTGCTATATTTCTTTCTGATCTCAAGATGGCTCGCGATTACTCTCAAATATTGCATTTATGGCCACGTAGATGTTAGCAGAGTTGCTATATGCGTTTATGTACATACTAATTTTATTATCTGAAATAATAGCAAATATTTTTGCAATTTTGAATTAATTATATTAATTATTTTTAATTGATAATATAAGTAATATATTTAAAATTTTAAATTATTTAAATTTGCTTTAGTATTCTTGATCCTCTAATATGAAGTGGAGCCCATATCGAACAGCCCTGCTTTATGCATCTATGTCACAAACAGAAAAGTGAAGTAAAAATTCGAGAAGCGAATTTGCAGAAAATGAAAAATCCGTCGTCCCTCCCCTGTTGCTTTCTAACGAAAATAGTAATGTCAATTTCTTCTCTCTTTTTTTTGACTATGGCTTTCTATACCGTATCAGCTGTTTTCGTTAGTTTTGCGCCACTTAGTAAACCAGTAGACAAAATTACGAATTTAGATAGAAGAAAATCTATTTTTAAAGGGTTAGGAGTGCATTTGAACAGTGAAAATTATTTAATAGGCTTTCAGAAAATTCAACAAGGAACGTTACGAGCGTTCTCCAGTGAAGTGTTTACGTGAATAGTTTCGGAAAATTACATGCTGCTGGGTGGGGTTGAATCGTGCTTGTGTTGTAAATTTCCCAAAATTACATTAGGTGCATAACAATTTCAATACGTTTTTTGTGAATGCAGAGATTGAAAAGAAGGGAAAAACAATGAACGTTTTTTTTTTTTTTGTAAATCAGAGGATCATCATTAGTCTTGTTGTCAGTCGCCTGTTCGGGGTAGTTTTCATTGATAGACATGCATTGCAATTTTCAAATCTACTAACACATACCTCTATTCATCCATATTCCAATGTAATAAAAGGCGTAAAACGTATTAGCGTTGTAAGCAAACAATTAACTTTAAATTTTCCTCTCTTTACAAGGGAACAAAATTGAAAAAAGAATGAAAATATAGTTCCTTCAATTAGTGAACAGGTATATGAAATTTGAGTTAAACGTTCGCGTGAACGCATTTTTACTCACTTTCGATAAATTTCTCATAATGAAACAAAGTAATTATGGTATTATAAAGTAAATTTTTCACACACACACGCAATTTGCCGTCTATTATGTATTAAGCTGACTCTGGAATTAAATCATTAAATTGCAGTCCCTCAAAAAAGGAAAATTGTTGAATGTAAGTGCTGCTACCATACTGCATTAATTTACTTAAGGGAAAAAGCTGCTTTTAAAGCATTTAGATAAAGAAAATTATTTAACAGGTTCACAGAACTTTTAGTGAGTCGTGTTACATATATCCGTAAATTTTCCTTGAATAGAAAATTATATATTTAGGTGTTATAATCATTGCGTTACAAGAAGGGCGGACAGGAAAATTGTATAAGTGTAGATCATAACCTATCTTACGTACTCCGCTAGAAGTGAAGTTCATTCGATTGAAAATCTACTATTACAGAGAATTTTCTTTGATACTTCTTATACAAAAGGGATGAAAAAATCAGTAGAAAACGCGTAAACAACCAATGAAAAATTATCCAATATTTGAAAAGTACTGTTTAAAACAGGATTTGCAAATATTTCCTTTAGTATAAATCATAATTAATATATAAATGAAGTTTTATCATATTGATTTCCTGTTTTTCCCTATTTATCCGAGAGATCGACAATACATCATTTTATTATAAACTAATTAAATTTATCAATTAATTATTATATTAAATTAATATATTTATTATAAAATAAAGATCAAGAAATTTTAAATATATTGACACGAAAGAGAGAGAATATATCAATGTTGTTAAATATATGGATCAATATCGTAGAATTTAGGTGTGTACAGTAGCAATAAATATTCTTAATATTCTCGTGGGCATTAATATTAATTGTGAGATTGTGCACTTATGGTCAAACTTAATGGTTGATATCGATAATTTGTAATTTGAAAATGAACTAAATTCAATAACGAACATATCCGCGGCGGCCATGCATGAAACAAGAACTCGGGGAAAATTAATATGTGTGATCTTCTTAATACTTTTGGTATAATAATATAATGATAAACCAACCTCCAATTCACAGGAAAATGATCATCAGCATACAAAGAATGGTAAGTATTAAAAAGCAAACATCTTAATACATTATAAAATGCATTCCATAATATTAAAATATATTGTTTAAAGTTTTATCTCTGAACCATGCCCGACATATAAAGTGCTTGACTGCACGAGCATTTAGCCAGAATTTCCTTAGGGACAAGATTATAGTCATCAGCTAACTGCTATTAAAATAAATATTCGTGAAGGAATTCGTGAAAAATCAATTAAAATTTGAATAATTTTCTTTCGCAGATGATTTTAACTATAACCAAAATCGAAAATTGAAAAACGAATTCAGAAAATCACACTGATGTAAATTGTATCTTTAAACAGAAAACTTTATTAACCACTTTTGACATTTGCATCGCAATAGTCTAAAGCTCTTCCAAGTTAAAGCGAATTTGCTTTGACGCTATCGATAAGCAGATTATATTACTAGAACATATGTATGATATGTACTCTATACTCTCAATGTATTTATATAAGTAAAGGCAGCCATGTCCGTCTGCTCATATTTAAATCGTGCTGCATTGAACTCTTAAGGAATTCTAAAATATTAAAATATTTCCATTTGGATAGTGCATAAGGCTAAAACCACAATTAGGCTGCGTTTTTTCTTCACGATTCTAAATTGTGTTCGTTTACATTGCTTTCCATTTGTTCAACTTTAACTCCCAGGCATAACAAAAAAGGCCGGACTGATTGTACTTTGGGCCTAAGAAAAGTTACAAATCGAATATATTTTTGTTGCCCGAATTATGTATGATTAGTAAGCAAGTAGGGAGCTTGATATTTTTTTTGAGGGGCATTACATTAATCTCGTGTTTCTTTTGTAGGACAACTCATTACAACATATTATTTCAAATCAAGTGACAACATCTGGTAAGTAATAAAATAAAAATTGTTTTTATTTCTACATTTAAATTTGTTAATTAAAATTTGTGTTTACCTTGAAAAAGTCCCCTAAAGTGATTTTGATGAATTGAAAATTTTTGATCGATTTTTACTTATTTCATGTTAATAGGTTAACAGTAAAAAAAGACTAAGGCGCTTAAAGAATGAAATGAAATGAAAAAAATGAAATTTAGAGGGCAATGAGAAATTCTTTTAATGCGTTTTTAGATCTAGCGACATATATGCTGCTACCCTGTTAAAATATTAATAAGTTATCGTGACATTTACTCGTAAATTTTGTTAATAAAATGATGATATATGACCGACTTAATAGAAAAAAAAGAAAAAAAAAAACATGCACGCAATGCTCGCTCAAAAAAGATGAGAGAAAACATTAAAAAAGAAGAAAAATGTTTGGTTTTTGGGTTTGGTGTAATCCTCACAGAGCAAAGATGAGATCGCAAAAGATAAAGAAACACTTGTAGCACAAACGATCGTTTTTTTTTTATCGAGACTTACTAATTTTTTTATTCCATTTGTAATACCTAATAACACGCATCATTAGTATTGAATTGCGATTCGAACTGGTTATGTTTGTTTATCAGTTTGCCTTTGCCTTTGCTGCCTGTTGTTGGATTTTTCATTGCAGAAAAATAATTAAGACAATAAAATATATATATAAAAATTTTTCTCTTCAAAATATTCATTATATAAGGAGTTAGTTTAGTATAAAGATAACGATTATGCTTACGAAGTATAAGAAGTCGAAAAATGCAGTCAAGGAGTACGTGACTCATGCCACAATTAAATGGTTTCTTGGGGTTTGAAACCGCATCCCCGTCTACATCCGTATATGGAAATTAGTCATGATGCGATAGCGAGGATTATTAACTGTTTTTGTCTTATCAACTAGAGTTACGAAGAAGAATAATCTGATGATATATTTAGCCCCAAAATCCGAACCAATCACTGGCACGTTATGGATGTATACATTTCTTGATAATCACTAGAGAATTTTCTGAACCTCGCTGAAATGCAATATAGTTCAAAAAATCAATTGGTGTTCCATAATTCATTTAAAGAACTCTAATTGTTAGGTAGCGGCCTATTTTTAATAAACATGAAGTGCCTGAGGTGCTAGCTTTTCCTCTTATCTGTTTATACCCATCATCGAAGGTGACTGGTATATTCATTTTGTCATTTTGTTTGTAATGCCCAGAAGGGAACTTCAGAAAGTATACAAATTCTTGATTAGCATAAGATTTAGAATCGATTTAAGCATCTCCGTCTCTCTGCCTGTGTAATGTCTATGGTAAATATTTTCCTGGTCGCAAAAATGAAGATATCAGCTTCAAATTTGACAGTAACATTAGAAGTTTTTTCACATACGTTGCTATTAAACATGGTCCAAATAGATCATAGGCCACGTCTACAGCATGATATAAAGTGAAAGCACATCTGTTTTCTGGCGGTTTTCCAACGTATTCCATGGCTGACTCTTTTTCTACTCGAGAAAAAAAGGAAAACTCTGTCACGCCTATACATTAAAATTTAGCATTTTCCCTTTTTTTTAAGATGAGAATAGTGGACTAGATTCGGCACAGGCGAATATAATTTTCTTCTCGTTTTCGTTGGCAACACTTTACCGTAAAAACGAGGCAAAATTCAAATCTTACTTGAATTGGGGAACATGTTATCGCGTTATATATACATATTAGTAGGTATTCTCTTCTTTTAAGACTAAGTTTTTTACTATTCGCATGCTCTTGACTGAGCTATGAATTGAAAACGCAAGTTATTTTCAATTTGAGCTGGCCTTTGTTATCCATTATCTTAATGTAGTATAAAATTCGTTTAAAGCTTTTTTTGCCAGTTTGTCCATTGAATCTATTTTTTGCATTAATCTTTTAAATGATGGTAGACAATATTCATGTTGAAGTTCAATAATATCTTTTATACGCTAAATTTTTTTTTTGCATTGTGGGTGTGTTTCCAGTCAAATCAGATAGAACTTTGCTGTGACGCTTAAAAAGTATTTAAGCCTTAAGTTTTATGTTAATATTTATTACGAATTATAAATTGCGGTTTACTATGTTTGTGGCCCCCTTTTCAACTTCGATATGTACTTAGACGCCAAATTTAAGTTTTGAATTTCAAATTTTACGAAGATAATCATTCCAACGATAACGATAACGAACATTCGAATTTACAGACAGACTTAATACAACTTGGTATTAACTCGAACTTTGGGGTTCGCACTTTGGGCAATGGGTCCCTTGTACAAGCCCCCTGGGTCGTACAAGCGCAAAGGAAAATGCAATCCGTTTCATTAATTATTATAAGAAAGGAATTTAATTTATTTTATGTGATTTAATGAGTCGTACTATTTAAGCCATGTAGTTATGTAAAGTTCGTAAAGCTGAATGCAGACAATTATGTAGATAAAAAAAATTTTCATCAACGAGTTATAGTACAATAGAGTGCCTAATTTGCTCTAGTTACGTTTACGGTTAAATGAAGCATGCATTTATTACGGTTACTTTATTGGTTTTCACAATTAGATCCGAAAAATGTTTAAAAAGCAGTCTCTGTACATTTTTGATTAGAATCAGCTTCTGACTCGAGCTTATCAAAACAATTCGAACAACTTTCTGTACATTTATCTGGTTTTAGAGAGCACAAGATCATAATGGTTAAAGATAAGTTAAAATAAAATATGTTCGCAAACGCATTCACTCCTCCTTCAAAATAACCGATAGTTGGGAATATTTAGTTACACTTTTATGGATTACTGTAGATATCGAAAAATTTGTTATAAACTATTGTTATTACAATTTAGTTAGAGCGACGAAATAAATTCTTGGACTAAAATAGAATGAGCGGGTACGTTTACGTTTCGAATTTGATACTGAACAAAAATGTATATTTTTCTATGAGGCCTCTGAAGTTTCTTTCTTGATTTTGAAAAAGTTTTCACATAAGAAATCAATTTCAATACTGTATTATATCGGATGAGACCGTGCTCGATCTTTTTCATTTTTGCACAGACACTACGTGGTAGGTGGTGCGATATATGCGGAAATTTTTATAAATCTATCTGCCCTATGGTTTATGAGTAATGAACAAAAAATCCAAATCGCTTTTTGTTATTGGAAACAAAGGGTTTCTTGATTTATGTTAGCCAGTGGGCGCGACCTTCGTCCGGTTTGTCCTAATTTCAGTACCAACCTGCATACGAGAACTTACAATGTTTCTGCCAAATTTGCATGGACACACGGACAGACGGAGATGCTTAAATTTGATACTGATCAAGAATATATATATTCTATAGGGTCTATGAAGCTTCGCTGCTAGGCATAAAAATTTTAAAATGGAGATAAGATAGTAGATAGCAGCATACTATCATGGGCCATGGGGATTCTCCTGCATACTCTACAACTGTAGTGAATAATCAATCGGTAGAAGTATAACATTTGCCGGTCGGGCATGTACTTCTCAGCATATCCCTTTCTCTCCACTCCGTTCTGATCGTAAACGTGTTTATATATGTATTAGGTGGATATCCCTTGAGTGACGACGCATACTAAAAGAAAAAAAGAAGACGAAACTGACTTAGTTCTGCTCAATGCTAGGTCAGTATATTTTAAATGTTGTTAGGCACTGCTTTCGTAGTGAGCTTGGTTGTAAATGATTTATGTACATTTTCAAAGTTAAATGCTCAACTAGAGGAAGGTATATGATAAAGTTAAATTGACTCTTACCTTTATATCCATTAAGCATATAAACGCTTATTTCTTGGTGTTACAAACGGAAGAAAAAGCCCGTTATTACTACATCACGCGTATCGTGTTGGGGTATAAAAGCCTGCTCATTGAGTTGAAGTAGACAGTGCAGAGTATATGCTTTTCAAAGAGGTGTTAAATAACGAAGCTAATTGGGAATGAATGAATGAATGAGTACTTATATATATATATATATATGTGTATGTGTTATGAATGGCTGTAATAAAATTACAAAGTTGTGCTGAATACGTATATGGCTGGTTTAACTGTGTAGTGTGTTTATAGCTTTCTCGTGTACGGTGTAATAATTAATTAGAGAGAGGCTATGTAAGCGTTTATTGACTCTTATGATGTTTAACGAACCGTAGTTTTATTGATTTTTGCTTTCACTCTTAGAAAAACTTATAATGAATTAATTAAAAGTCTTCAGAGCTATTATTCGAAAATGTATTAACTGTTTTATTCACTAGGTAGCAAGAAGTCTTTAAATGTTCCTATTCATTTCTTCATCTACAAATCAACATTTTCAACATTTTTTTTTGTGATTGAAGAACTGGTAATATTTGAAGTTAGAGTTTTTAAAATTAATATGAAAGACGAGCGCTAATATCAAATGTTCAGTAGATTACGCTGTTCATTGTAAATGAATAGTTCTTCATAATTATTAATGAACAATTGCGGTTAACTAATAATGCTATTCAGTTTGTAAGACAGATGTAATACCGGAGCGTAATATTACTGGTCTATAATATTGTACAAGGTTTGAGTCTATGTAGCTTCATTGGTGCGTCTTTTCCGCTTATTGTATTCCTCTAATTAGAAATCCCTCGATTCAGTTATTCACTCGCATGATTTTCTTCCTCTTTACTACTTAAAGTAGAATAATTTCAACTAGAAAATGGCAATAGTTGCAAATAAACCAGCCTTTCAGTACTCCGGATCGATAGAGAAGAAGAGTTTAAGTAAGAATCTTATAGTTAGGTAAAGCCGACAAATAAATACCATACACCATTTCGTTTAATGCTATTTTTCATTTATTTTGGTGATTAAATATCAAAGATTTTATCATACTTTGTTTTCATGGGTATACTTATACGCAAGAGGGACCAAAACGTAAACTAACGTGGTCCATATTTAGCACAATTAATTTTATTGTCTAAGTTCTTTCTTTATTTTCGCCATTTTTTGAGAATATTTATGAGGCAAGGTCTCGCACGTAGATTCATCATAGGCGGTCAAAATTTGATACAATTAATTTTTATACGAAATTACTATTATGGACAAATTTTCATTACAAAATATCGACACTTTTGCCCTGTAAAGACCTACTTTTCATAGCTTCGTAGTATCGTTCGTGGAAATCGAAAAATTGTACTTTTTTATGAGGGACACAATCACTTAGCTATTCTTAAAATTGAAATTTTTTTCATAAAACGAGTCCCTCAAAAAATATAAAAATTGTCCGATCTAATCATATTTTCAATAGCTTTCGTCCTTAAGCCAAACTGTGTAACCTTGCGTAAATTTCGCAAAAACATTTTAAAAACTGCGACTTGTAATTGCAACACAAAAATTCATGGACAGCCACCAAGTAGACAGACAGAATGTGGACTAGATAAGTTTAACTACATTCAGAAAGTGACTCTGAATGGAACGGTATAATAAAAAGAGGGTCTAACTTTTAAGTTATTTTCGGAGTCCTCAGAAATTTAATCTACCCCGAACGATGTACCATGTACCGTGATGTAGGGTATAAAAATGATTTTCCTCTTCTTTTTTTTGAATCATACCGCATTTTTTACATGAATCAAATTCAAAGCCGAAATAGACCTACAGGTGGAATAGACAAAATAATATAAACACCTCAGGTTATAAAGGGTTTCGTAACTCCCCCATCTTACTATTTTTGTCGTAACATGCTGTGAGGACCAAAGTCGAGACTAGTTTTGTTCGCACATTTTAGATTAATTTTATATCAGGTATTCTAGAATTAAGTCGGGTGAAGTACTTCAAATTTATAGCCGAATTAGAATAAGATCTTCTAATTACAACTATGTTATGTAACAGAGGTCAATAGGTCGATTGACAGAAAAAAAAGGCAAAAAAGTTCGAATTACATAGAGGACAAGCTCTCTCTGGTGATAGCTGACGTCGAACGCGGATATGCACTCTAAGGTATTATAAAAACATTTTCTGAATACGGAGGAGGCTACAAGATTATAAATGGGTAATAAAAGGACAATAAAGGATTAGTGTAAGACATAAAATATAAATAAGAGGAATATTATAATAACTAAGTGGTAAGAGAAATAAAGGTCATAGAAAATATATTAAGTGCGTTCCCACATGTAAGTGATAGCTAATTGAATAAAGGTGGTCTTTTCACCCCTCAAGCAGCCAATAATTCAACATTTCGCATAAAAACTTTCCCTAAAAAGAGTTAAAAAAAAAATAGCAAAAATTAATATACAAAGCTTGGTATCTGCAGTTTTAATGATGTTCAAGATAGAGTTCGTCAATCGTCAAAGCGGATCAGCTGCCTTAAGTTGAAACAATCTGTAAACAGATTGGGAGCTCAAGCACATTAAAACATATCTTTTAGAGTTGTCTTAAATATTTTCATAGAGAAGTAGGCTCATCATAGAATCATCCAACGCGTGGTCCAAATTTGACAGCCTTGTTTCGGTAACATATGAAAAAATGTCATTCAAGGCATTAAATGTTTTCCATTTTACTCGTGATTTTACAATATGGATCCTTTAACAACTGATGAACTTTGCTACAAAAATGCTTATTGTGTAGGCCAGCATCGTGAGCAAATTTTTTTTTTTTTTTTTGCTAATGCTTATGCAACATTGAAGCCATTAAGTTCTATTACGATAAGATTACAATATCCATTACGCAATAATAAAATATAATAACACAAGCCATTGGTTAGAAAGAGAAAGAAAGAAAACATGCGTTGAAAAGAGATGAACATGTTCTTGCCGCAATACATAACCTAACAAATGTTCATATCTCGTCAAGAAGAAATCATGAAAGGACTTTTAAGAGTCGGTCTTGCCTGTTATAACATTTTTACCTGCTATGTAATATTTATTATATTATATCATATATTATATCATTCCATCCGACGATATTAAACATAAGGCAAAAGTCTTCGTGTTCATCAATAATTTTTTCTTCGTTGTTACCGCAAATCATCTATCATTGTTTGCTGAATACCTTAAGAACAAGGAGAAGAAGAAGAAGAAAACATATGTCAACAACAATTCTATGCGTATTAGTCGATGAATATCTAAGGAGGCCTTGAAAAATTTCTCTAAGAAGATAATTTGAAATTTTTTCATTAGACAAATCTCACAATACAAAAGCGGTACAAACTTTTTTCTCTCAATTCATTAGATCATTTAAATAAAGAATGCATTCAATTTTAAGTCAAAATTCAAAATCCAAGCAATATGTCCAGAATATGTGTAACAAAGAATTGTTGACAAAATCCGGAACTCAAACTGACGATACATTAGCTGCTAAAAAGGAAAAATTAAGTAATTTTTTGAATAAAACTTAAGATTGTAAGTTATACGTGAGCGAACCCATCTAATTAAATCATTTACAGTTGTAGACGAGGAAACTGACTATATAGTAAATCTTTTGTTGGATGATATAGAACGAGATATCGACGAAATCGCTGCTGCGTTTCATGCTAACGATGAAAAAAGTAAAAAAAACCTCGAAGATAATCCAATTGAAATTCGCAAACTTGATAGTTGGGACATTGATGTATCATCTCTACCGTCATTAATCAACGTTAGCAATCGTGCCGGGAATGATACGATTTTTGCCACAAAAGCCACGCAAGTAGAACATCCTAAATTTGTCGAAGTCGCCACACAAACAATTGAAACTGAATTGTTTCCTAAACTCTCATCTATAATCTATAATTTAAGTTACAATCAATTGGGAGGATTTCGCGAACTTGGCGAATTATTACTTGATCCAAGCATAAGCATTTCTACGAAAAAATATTATTTGCAGAAAATATATGAAAGTGATTACACAGCATCTAATCAAACAGCAGCAGTAGTGGCAACACCATTTAAACCTCCATCAGTATCCGATGAATTCAACGGCAATGTTTTAGATCAAGCAATCAAGCAAAAAACTGACAATATTTTGAATGACAGTTATGCGCGAATGCTAAACAATTATTCAGGTAATCAAACAATGCGTCAAAAAAGGGAGGATATGTTTAGCACCCATTGTGCACTAATGCCCAACAACTATTCAAGTAATCAAACAATGCATCAAGAAAGGGAGGATATGTTTAGCACCGATTGTGCACCAATGCCCGACATTTATTCAAGTAATCAAACAATGGGTCAAAAAAAGAAAAATATGTTTAGCACCGATTGTGCACTTATGCCCGACATTTCTTCAAGTAATCAAACAATGGGTCAAAAAAAGAAGGATATGTTTAGCACCGATTGTGCACTAATGCCCCAGAACTATTCAAGTAATGAAACAATGGGTCAAGAAAGGGAGAATATGTTTAGCATTGATTGTGCACTAATGCCCCAGAACTATTCAAGTAATCAAACAATGGGTCAAGAAAGGGAGGATATGTTTAGCTCCCATTGTGCACTAAAGCCTCAAAACTATTCAAGTAATCAAACAATGAGTCAAGAAAGGGAGAATATGTTTAGCACTGATTGTGCACTAATGCCTCAGAAATATTCAAGTAATCAAACAATTGGTCAAGAAAGGGAGGATATGTTTAGCACGGATTGTGCACCAATGCCCGACAACTATTCAAGCAATCAATTAATCTGCCAATCGACAGAGAATAGGTTCAACACCGATTATGTAGAACTGGACAACTATTCAAGCAATTGTTGGCCAAATAGATCGAGTTACAAAGAAAATATCTATCGCAAGCAATGCAAACGCAAGCGAAAATAGTCGTCCTACACAAAAAAAAAAAATTATAATTTTTTCAGGAAAGAGTTACTTTTTGAAAACATAACAATAGTGGTACAAATATTTTCTGAAATTAATTTTTTTAACGTTGAATTGGAGCATCATATTCTCTCGCCAATATTTTCTTAGTTATCCTTCTGTTCTATTTTATTTATTTATTTTTTGAACTTTTAATCGGATTTTGTATGTGTTTGCTTATTTCTTTATTTAGTTAGTATATATATCGGTGGAATGTAGAATTTTCTCTGTTAATATGAAACTTTTTAATGATATTTTTAATTTAATAAAGAATTCGTAAATCGTTTCGTTGGTTTAATTTAAGCTATTTTCCCGTTTAATTTACAGTCATTCAGCCTCGTCATAAGTATTATCTTATCAGATTTTTATTTAAATATATTCTATAAGATTTAATAAACGTCAACTAAAATCGAAGATAAAAATTCGGCAGCCAGGCATCAGATTCAAAATTCGGCTGTACGCCGAAAAAAGCAAATTTTATCGTTCGATTACAGACGATATTCAATATTTGGACAATCATTTTTATACGCTGGAACTATACTGGAGCTCTATTTTGTTGCTTAAGCAACTAATTCGATACGTTTCGATACGATATTTGATTTTATTTTTCTTCTTCTTCTTCTCCTTTTCCTTGCCCTTTTTCTATTTTTATTTTTTAATTTTTGCTTACTTGTACACTATCCGAGCTTAATGTTTACCTTAAATTTTTAAAACAGATTTACTCTCAGGTAAAGTATCATCACTTTATCCCAGCAATAGCTGGGATTTTCTATACGAAAATTTCGCATAATTTTGGAGTGAATATAATGAAAAGAAATTTGATAAAAAGCTTTGCTTACGTAATATATTGAAATAATTGGTGGTCACGTGAACGCGTTTAATAAGTTGACCATTTAGGTTGAAATAAAACGTCCTAGAAAGAAAAAACTTGAACAAGTTTATAGTTCGCTCGAACACCCGTAGCTAACTCATAGCTTTATTTGCGTAGAAGCTTGTAAGTAAACATCTGTATCAAGAGGCAAAGGCAAAGTAATCCTCCTGCCAAGAATAGAGCTAACGACGTTCAATTCATTTTTTACGAATATAATATCGAATGGCATGATTTATTGGCCTAACTGCTAAGCGGTACGCGAAACTCGGCTGTCAAGAAAAGTGTTGAGAACGCTACATCGATGTTATGTGAGAATTGCGGCGAACACCATAATTTATCAAACTGTTGATAAGCCATGAGTGGCTTGCGAACCATCACGAACCTTCAGCTCAGCTATTAATACAGGAGGAACTCTATGGATTTTTTACTGCAATGGCTCCAAATGATATGATTTACCAGACTAACTGCTAATGGATGTATCAAAGAGTGGCCTTACGACATTTGGACAAGATCATTCCGATACGTCATTAACCTCATAGTACCTACCCCTTCCTAGAGGATGTCATGTAGAAAGATGGCACGCTTCCTCCATCCTTTTATGTCTCTTAACATGACTACAACTAGATTAGCTGGTGTGATTTCGGCATCCAGCAATTTACTAATCGTATTTCACAAATACGCCTAAACCGAGCAGATAAAAATTATGAGTTCCGTATCATTATATATCATTTGACACAACTCCCACGCACCCAGAGATAACTTACGAGACTTCCATGCCTAATCAATGAATTAGGTTAGGAAAACGTTTGCTGGTCCATATTTTCTCTTCACACATTTATCTTGAATTAAGGGGGAGGGGGGGGGGGGGGGGGGGGGGAGTGTGCTTTGAATCAAAATATGCCTGAAACATAGATGTTAAGAAATGAGAAATGACTCTATTTTGTTGATGAATCAATTTTGTTCGAAAATAGCTACGAATGACATGATTTACTAACTGCTATCTACCGATAAGAGTTCGTTGAGTATTACCAGCCTACATACCGCATCTAAGGCATATCCTCAATACATATATATAAACACGGTTAAGTCTTATGCCTTTACCGATAGATTATTCACTATAGCTGCAGTTACAGGAGAATAGAGTATAATCAATGCTTTGATCAACCATTCTAGTTTTACTTTGGATCGACATATAGACATTTCAAAAATAAAATCTTCTAAATAAGAAATTGACTTGAGAATACAGAGAGTACTTATATGCGTATCAAAGTGTAACGTGAGAATTTCTTCTACCCGATAATCTCGTCACAAATATGTTGTACGTATTGGAGAAGTGGGAAGAGGTAACAGTGTTTGCCGCAAATATACTAAAAAAACAAAGGATTAAAGAGCGTCAACGTATATAAAATAATAATTGCCTAAACGGTAATCTTCTCTGTGAAGGTCGGTGAAGGAACGGTCGAGCCACAGAGACGTAGAGTGGTTTTTAGTGGGTTAAAGTCTCGTACCGCTCAAAGTAGGCGGCTTCCGCTGCCTTCCCGGTTATTCCAAAAAAAAAAGGAGTGAATTATTGCCAAGAGTTGCACTAAATTGTTCCTTTAATAATATAATTATATAATAATAATTTGTACGAACAATCGTCAAACTCTTGAATACTTTGAAAACGAACATCCGTCAAGTAATTCTAGAAGTATTGCCCGCTATGTGCAGACAAAACAACGAAAAATAGTTCAAAAGGATTTTATCCTATAAGATGTCCTATGGGGACATTTTAATGAATTTATATTCCTAAAAAATAATGGCAAGATCCAAATATATAGGGAAGAAAATTTTATCCAAATCTTAATCAGATTTACGTTCATTACAAACGTTGTGAACAACAGAACTGCGAATATGTTTCGCCTACGAAAAGATTCCATTTGTGAATCAAAAATAATTTCCCTCTAGTTTCTACTAATTTTTTTTTATAAAAACATTTTTTTCTCTCAACTTAAACAAAAATACATTTTGCTTTTAAAATGGAAATAATTGTTTGCTTTCATTTAAATTTGATGGAGGGAGTATGATGTTACAAGAGCAAGTATGATGACTTCATAGATTATTATTATTGCTTTTAAATTTGGATTTAATTGTTTTTTTTTTGTTTTTTTTGTTTTTTTGTTTTAATATAAATAGAAAGTAATTAACAAGCTCTGTATATGTATATATTTATATATATTTATACGTATAATTGCTGTTATTCAAATATTCAAGTGTTGTTTTACATGCACTTAGTGAATAAAGAAAATCATCTATTTTTGAAATAAATTACAGCAATTAGTTGGTATTTTGAATAGGTGCACAGGATTTCATAGAAAGGATATGTTTGTCGTAGATATATTCGTAAGTAAACAAAAACAAAATAATTTTGTAGAAAAAAAAAACAACAAAATTTTGTATTTAAAACAAACAAAACGAAGAAGGAACATCATGCACTGCGCATATGAATACAACTTTGATTTTATTTAGAAAGGTCGTGGGAGAGAGTGAGAGTGTGTAAATTTACATTGTGGATATGAGTGCGTGTGTTTGATTTTGTACATACAGCTGGCATAGAAGCGCAACATTTTAATTAGTATTAAATGCGGCAATTAATTTAATGAATACCAATTAAAATTTATAGCCAAAGAAAACTAATTAAATGAGAATTAAATGGATTCATTCATGTAGCCAGAGGTAGCTGCCTGTAGATTAGATAAATAAACAAACAAGAAAGGAATTTTGCATGCGACTTAGGCCGAATCTTTTGATACCCATCACTTAATAAATTTTCAATAAGTATGTCTTTGGAAAGTGAAGAAATTCTAGCAGTACAGGAAACTATTTTCTTAGTTAAGCAATATATATAAGATTTTATTATAATAAAATATATATATTATATCATATATATTATCATAATATAATATATTTATTATATCATATATGTTATTATAATATAATATATTTATCATATCTTATATGTTATCATAATATAATATGTTTATCATATAACATATGTTATTATAATATAATATATTTATCATATCATATCATATATGTTATCATAATATAATATATTTACAATATCATATATATTATCATAATAATAGAATATATTTATCATATCGTATAAGTTATCATAATACAATATATTTATCATATCATATATGTTATTATAATATAATGTATTTATCATATCATATATGTTATCATAATATAATATATTTATCATATCATATATGTTCCCATAATACAATATATTTAACATATCGTATGAGTTATCATAATACAATATGTTTATTATATCATATATGTTATTATAATATAATGCATTTATCATATCATATATGTTGTCGTAATGTAATATATTTAAAAATATAATACATTTAAAAACAACATATATATTAATGTATGTAATGTAGGTCCATACAGTAACAGAAGACTCGTTCGTACTTTGCGCCTAAAGATTATGAGAAAACTATCACCAAAATTTCAAAACTTATTTTAATTATGAGTAAAGTAATCTCTCTTTAAATAAAAGTTCGAAATAACTCTATTTTGCTAAATATTTTAATGCACAAATAGAAAGACCTTTGCAGTTAGCTTTGCCCTACACTTTATAGGATTTCCTACGTTTATAGGATTTCCTACGCTTATTTTCAATATAAATTTTTAATAAACTTTTTATAGCTGCTTTAAAGGATATAGAAACTAGTAAGAACGTTTTTTATGATACTGAACTTTGAAGGTCTTGATTCGTATAAGCGGAGCATTTACAATATAATCGAACAGACTTTTAAGACTTTTAAGAAAGAAAAAAATATTTTTACCAAGTTTTAATTCAATATTTTTTTAATATAGCATCCAAAAAATTATTTTTTATTTTCAAACTTCACTTCGTGAAAGTATTTCTTTTGTAGAATGTGATGATACTGTAGATGTAGATTTTCTTGGCAATATTTCAATTTCTACAGTGTAGTATATCTGACTACCAGGATGTCATAAAACGTTTCATTTTGAGAGGTGATATCGATTATTGTGCAGATTCTGTGAAAGAGCAATGGAAATGGTCGTATTACATTCTGTGCGAATGTAAGGTAATTTACAGGATCAGAGACGACATGTTCGGCGAACATTTCGTAACGCTCCGAACCTAGGAAGGTGGGGCGATTTCTTAAAAATTCTAAAGTTGGAGGACTAAAGGCAGGGACAAGTATAATAAACCGGGGTTGGGATTGACCATACGAATAGTAATAAATAATAACGGGAGGTGACACTTGCATTTATGCTTATGATCTAGAAACAACCGATCAATGGATGGAATATCGCACAAGATATGAACCAAGAGTGGAAAAAACGTGCCAAGGTCGCTCAAAAATGAAGATCATGTTTACTGGTTTCTTGGTTTATTGCAATGTTGTGCATTAGGCATTTCTTCTTCGGGACCAAACAAGAAATGTTTTTGAAGTGATATGAAGACGAGGGAATAGATTTGGAAAAATAAAGATTTTTTATTATATAAATAAATTCTCCTTAATTTTTGATCATAAAGTTCTTAACTTATCGTTACGACTTTTACTTTTTCTCTAAATAATCAAATTCAGCCAACTTTTACAAAACATCCGCAATACATAAAATGCGTTGCAGTGATCACGTCCCCTGGAAACCTTACTAAATAATTCAATCGGTAATCGAGAGAAGCGAGTGAGTACAAAGATCAGGGACCTAATGTTAATCGCAATCGTTCTTGTAGTAAGAACCGGCCGTTCCGGTTTACAAGAGCAGAGACGCATTTGTCTGCTAATCATAACCTTCCGAGCTTTCAAGACGTTAAAGATCCTTGTTTATATTTGAATCAAGCTTTAAGTCAATTTTAACTATTGACTATAAGTCCCAATTTGGTTACTGTTCTAAGCATAATGTCTTGAGACGATCAGTTCTGCTTATAAATTCTCTTTCAAATGTTATGCTAGAAGTTATAGTTCTTCAACTGCAGACGGCGCTTAAGCAGTGTAGAGGGATGAATATTTTACTTTTGTTGCAAGCAGTGCTTAACACGGTATTGAGTATAAAAGCTTTTCCAAAAAATAGTTATAAAACTGAAGATTAGCCTAAAAGCATGACTTGAATTGCGTTTCATTTATTAATAATTGAAAGAGAAAAAAAATACATATTTTTTGTCATGGGATGTTACCCTATTGTAAGTCTCCATGCTTTGTTATTTCTATTGCAGCTGTTTCCTCTGTTAGACAAAAAACATAAAAGGATCTTATTTTAGGTTAATTACTTTTCTTTTTTTCATTTTTTTCTTGAAGTCTTTTATCTTTTCCCCCGCCACTGAAATCCTGTTAGGTTTTGTCCGCCTGCTAAAACAAAAATTCTCTTCTTATTATTAGCACTACGAACGTGTACTCTGACTAAGTCCTCTGCTTTCTCTAATGGTTTCTTTTTGCCCCCTTCAAAGGAACCAATTACGTAGACTTTCTATTTGTTACTGAGCTCTTGTTGAAAATTCACCTTAATTAAATGCAACTTTAGCCAATTAAAATTTTATAGGTACAATTTATCTCTCGCTTTCTATGAATGAATGAATGAATGGATATATATTTATGGGTGTATGTGTGTGTGAATGTATGTATGAATGTATATATGTAGATAAGTTTATATTGCTGTGTGAAAGTTTTTAATGGCCCTTGTATGTGTATACATGTGTTTATGTGTTTGTGTTTACTACGTATATGATGACGATGATTACAAAGTGTTAATTAAAGACTTTTCCTTTTGTCCTTCTCCTAAAATGAATGAATGCTAGGGAGTGAACCGGGTAGTCGAATAACAAATATATGGGGCAAGTGTGGTGCGATATGAAGGTAGTTTCTCTTATTGCGGTGCATTGCTCCCCTTCTTCTATCCTTTCTATAAATGAACGCTTGCATACGCACACGCACACATGTATGTTTATATACAAAATTGGCACAAGATGATGTTTATGTTGGAGATGTTGATTTCGTGTGGTTTGAAAGTTGGGTCGGCTGGTCGATTCGGTCCTTTTGCTGTTTTGTGGTTCTCTCGCTTGCCCGTTCTCTCATTCCGCTTGCCGTATAGTATAGTATAGTATAGTATAGTGTATGGCCTGCAATTCTCTAACCAACCGTATACCTCCTCCCGTTGTTGGTGGTAATCTTCTCTAATTCATGCGGTCGGTTATTTTCTTTTTTTTTTTTTTTTCGTACGTCTACATCGAGCGCGTGTGTGAGTGTGTGTGTGTGTGTGTGTGTGTGAACTCCTGGATATATCATCAGCTTGTTGTGTCAGACTGTGCGCCTATTCGAATTTGCCAACTAATTGCTTATTTTTTAACCCTTTTCAATTAAATTACGTCGGTGCTTGCTTTGCCTGCTCGCTCGCTCTCTTGTTGTCAGTCTGTCTGTCTGTCCGTTCGTCTTGAATGAAGAAAATTAATGGTATTGTTTTGGGCCTGTATATGTGTAATTATTATTGTTGTTGTTGTTGTTGTTGGTTGTTAGTTCGCTAATTAATTTCAACAAAAAGAAAAAAAAAACAAATACAAGCAAAAAACTAAAACACATCAGCACATTCACGAACAAACACAAATAAAATGGGTGCTGTTTTGTATATAAATGTGTGTGTGTGTGTTTGCTATCGTCCTATCCGTGAAAGCCTTACAAAATTGTTGTTGCCGTTTCATTCGCATGCTTACGAAGAACAATAACAAAACCAGCAGCAAACAGCAGCAACGGTGGTAGTAGCAGCAGCAACAATCATTATAATTTAGTCTTTTTAATTGGTGTACGTTCGTTCGTCTGTCTATCTATCCGCCTTTCCGTCTGTTCGTTTGTCTGCTTGTTTGTCTACCACATTGGGCTGCAGGTTCATTAGCGTTTATTACCCACAAGAATTGTGCATTTTATTTGTGGTTGTTGTTGCCCAATTAAGGTGAATTCTGTTCTTGTTATTGTTGTTGTTGTTGTTGTTGTCTTACTTTATTTCGGTATCATATTAACTTTACCTTTTAAGTCCTTACACTTCTACACTTTGTCTGCTGAAAGTGTTTACGTTTACTTCTCGTTAAGTAGTAGTCGGTAGCTGTTAGTCGTTACTACAAAGATACCCTTGATCTCTTGGATAACTTGAGAGCTAATTGTTGCGAATTTTGTTTTGCGTTTGTAATAAGCCAGAGCACGAAGATGCTTGTATATATATATATTTACAGCTATAATAGTCGATCATTTCTAATAAATGAATCATGCATTGAATGCAACACCCGTACAGAAATAAAACCAATTTTTTTTTATATAAAAATACAAGCAGGTTAATGGGTCAATGTTATGTTCGATATTTTACACATATAAGTTATCGCATGCAATCTTAACATAGAATCTTTTGGTTTTTGTTGCCTTTTTCCTTAGATTTAGAAAAATTCATGTCCATATAACATGAGATCCATCATAAATAACAACCACAAGTGCACAGTTAGTGTAAATTCATTATTACGTTTTTAATTCCCAGAAGCACGCATTAGAGACGTGATGTCTACACGAATTACGACGTGAGTTATTATGGTACAGATTTGCATAATTTGTCATAGTTTACTGCACGTATAGTAGACGAGACTAAAAGAGAGTTATGATTAAAAAATTTGCATATTTTGTAAGCATTATTGCAATGGAAAGCATTCCATGATGAAACAGCAAACTTTGCGTAGCTTGCGAAGTTTAAACATTAAAAGAAATTAAAAGAAATTTCACAACATAACCTCAAAAGAAGGAAACAGAAATCTTGGGTCCATACGAAAAAGTTCTTTCGGTTATTTCAGTTTTCATTATGGTAATTGAAAATAAGAACAGGGAATCACTCAAGCTTGACTTAAAAAGACCCTATAATTTGAAGAATTGGCTTTTACGAACTGCTCTACTCTTAAGTTTTAGAAAAAAATTAATTGTTTACCTAGGAAAACTTTTAAATAGTTCAACAGTCAATGGATAAAATATAAAAAAAAACGAAAGACGACATTTCAAAGATTTCGGGCAATTCCGTAATTTCAACTGAAATCAAGGAAAATAATCAAGATTTCGCCATACCAAATGAAATCAACAAAAAATGTTAATTTCAGCCAAACATACTTTAGGGTAAGAGAAGGGAAAATGGTGAAAATTAAGAAATTTATATTCGAACTTGGCCAATTTTCTTATATACAACAATGACCTTTTTTTAAAAAAAAAGACTTAAAAAAAGATGAAAAGAAGAAAAACTATGTTTCTATAATGTTAGCAGGGAGTAATTCTTATAGTAGTAGGACCGAGGAAATATTTATCGTTATATCTACTGTAATTTTTCCAGAAATCAGAAGTGTTTCAAATTTATGTTGTAGTATAGGTGTGTCCTTTCACCGAGATGGTACGTCTTCCACACTAATCTGCATGGAAGAACTTCCAGTGCTTTTACTGAATTTGAAACTGATTTAACGTATTAAGTTATAAGTCCATAAGTAATTTAACGTACCCAAGTATTTTTTATTATTTATTTATATTTAGTTATTAGTTATTATCCATATATAATATCCATTGGATATGATTTGAAAGACACCAGATAACTAGATTATATGCGCCCATTTTTAGTTAGGCATGCCTTGCAAGGCATGAGAGCTAACTGATGCATAGGTCGATTCATAATTTTTTATAAACTGTATTGAAACTTTTTCTGTGGATTGGGAAGTTTTTTACGAAATGAATATAATTCTAATCTTTTCGTCGGTAGGTGAAAAACATCACCCATATGCATTATCTACATAATGTCTACATAATGCACTTTATCTCCATAACGTACATTATCTATGTATATGTAAAGTACGTTATCTAGATTACGTACATTATTTACATAATGTACACCATCTACATTATCTACACAACGTGCGTTATCTACATAATGTACACTATCTACATTTATTATATACATTTTTTCAATTTTTTTTTAATTCACTACATATTTATTAGGACCTTGCAAAAGTCTTTATCAGCAACTTCTCCAGATAAAAATGTTAAAGTAATGGAAAATACTACTAAATATTGAATTCGATAATTTGGACCTTCCTCTACTTAAAACAACAATTTTCCATTCTGTTTTATTGAATTATTCAGTGTATAGAGCAGTGTATACATACGCTTAAAATTGCATTTTCTACATTTGTTTTCGGTATTCATTTTTAACACTCATAATTTGAAGAAATCTGCTGTCGAGTCCCATAAAAAACTTTTAGAAGCTTACGGTGCTGCTACTCTACTCTACTCTATCATATCCCAATTGTCGCTTTGGGTTTCGATGGCTTAAAAGTGGTGATTTCGATGTCAAGGAGAAAGAACCATATGGAGAACAAAAAAATGTCGAAACTCAACACAAACTCTCAGCGAGCATCCGAACAGCTTAGAAATTGATGAATTAACTTTTGGAAAATGGTTTCCACACGAATTGACTGCAGATGTCATTTCGGCCACATTTTGGAAATGTGGTGAAGGATACATTGTTCCAGTTCGAATGGGAAGTTCTCAAGTTCTCCCATACCCAGCGTACTCATTAGACATTCCGCCATCTGGTTACCACTTGCTTAGATTGATGCAACATAGCTTGGCTGGCACGCGGTTCCACAAAGTTGAAGAAATGCGAAAAAAGTTCGATTCATGGATAGCCCCAAAAGATCATGAGTTCCTGCGATACGGTATCGCCACAATGCGAGAAAGGTGAGGAAAGGATGTAGAAAATGATAGAAAATATTTTGGTTAATATATATTGTACCAATTTTTCTCAAGAAATAACTTTTTCACAAGAGAAAAAATGATAAAATCGTTTGCAAAGTTCTAACGTAGGTAAATTAAAACCAAATGTTTACACGTCGAGAATATAATGCAATGTACACGAGAATGCTTTCAATTACTCAAATTATCTTCAGCACGAAAGTTGTCTGAAATTAATAATGAGAAAGCATCATTTTGATTGCGCATGAGTAAGCATTACATAGTAGCTTTTTCTTATATTTCATTTACTTCAAGTTATGAACGCCTGCTACATATTAGATTTAAAAATAAGGGTTAAAAGGCTTTTACAGGTATATGTTAAATTTTCCGTCCGTAAAAAGGTTTATAGATATTTTTCGAAGAAAAAAAAAAGACATAATAGGCGTTACACGTATGAAGTCTAAATACATATTTTTCTAAACATGAATTGCACGCATATGATGCCAGATTTTTAGATGAAAAACATTATTTTCGAATTTGCGAGCTGTTTATAGTTTTTTAGAAACTGTAGATAGGGGTTTCGCAATTCTAAGAGAAAACAACAACAAGTGATAAATTTTATTTCCGGCCTCAAGGAGAGGCAACTGGAGAGTACGTGCATATTTAATAAATTCTGGTGATCTTCTTCAACAATTAGATTTATTAGACTGCTTTTGGTAATCTATCAAAACTTGCTTTATAATACAGAGATTTTTAATTTTTATTCCTTAAGTTATACACACAATTATGTCAAACATTTCTCCTATACTGTAATTAAAAAAGAACAGTTATTAAATTGTTTAGCAATACGAAGGGAATGAAAAAGGAAAAAATGGGAAATAATTTATTTTCTCTTCTCAATTTTTCAAGAAATACTCCCATCACAACATATGGTTAAAATCAAATAAAATGGGCAAAACCGACCATTCAATACTTTACATCACTTCTTTTCTTACTTTTGCCATAAAGTATTAATAATTGTGCCGCGTCGTGATGACATATAAAGGCTTGCTCTTGATGGAAATCGTTATCTGAAAATGAGTTTGAAAAATAGACCTACCTAGTCCTATTACTTACTATAATAAATATACATTTCATAACACGATTTTCTTTTGCCACCAAATAATAAAAAGTAGACCTTGTAATTTCGTTTATAGTATATCGAAGTCGCCTCAAAATTTGAAACCATTCTACACCTATTTTCCACATTTATTTCATATGCCACTTCATACTATTTTTCACCGATTTTTTACCGAAAAATATTAAAAATAAAAAATTTCCTTCATATAACAATTTTACTTGGTAGACAGCCGTAAAGATGGTTCGAATCAACCCATTTTCAATACAGTTCGTTTTGTACAAAATTAAAATTAAAACGTCTCATTAGGACGGACCTAAAATGTATAGAAATATATCAGACAAGTATAGAAATATATTAAGGCGAAGGGTCTTAAATTAATTTAGAAAATAGAACTGAATCGGTTACTACAATGGAAGATGAGTCCGCCTCAAGGCTTTGAAATTTATGTTGCTTCCGATACTTGTTTACGTTACTTAGTGATATCATTCTAAAGAGCATAACAAATCTAATATACTGTCTTACTTTGGTAGCGAATATAAAAAGGCTCCTAAAAAGAAAAAAAAGATTTAAACTATCCCTTCTCAGCCTATGAACATTTGATGATCTCCTATTAACAACAGATTTCAAAATTCAACTGAAATCAGAAAAATTCTCACGCATTTTGTAAGAAGATCGTTTTAATGATCTTTACTTAATACTGTGACTAATTAAGAGAGATATAAAACTCGTGAAGCGTGAGAAAAACTTATTTTTCCAAATACAGAAAAAACATTCTATTCACAGTTGTTGTTAAAATCCATAAAATTCTCAAACTTTTAATATTCTCTACCTGTGTTTGTTCTTCCTTGTGTGAGAAGAAAGCGAAAGCGTGAGACATTTTCCCTATCAGGATATTTGATCAATTTTATCATTTAAAATGTAATTTCCATTTACTAACTAAAAATCCTTAAAACCTAGCAATTAGTTACCGAAAACCCTTAGTAGTTATTAAAAAAATTTCTCACACTTTTCGTTTACTGTTTGTTGAACACATATCGTGGGAATAATTTCTTAAGATCTTTTGCTATAAGAACATCCTAAACATCCAACTAAAATACAACGTAAAGAAAATTTGATGAAGGATCGAAATGCTTACTGAAAATTCTTGATTCCTGTGCTTTGAGTTTCTAAAAGTCAACATTTTGATGTAAGAATTCCCACGCATTTCTAGTTTTTTAACTTAAGGAACGTGAGAATTTATTTTTTTGTAGAGTTTTTAAGCCTTAACACATTTCGTAAATCTCATCAAGGGCCACTTTTTCTTTTTTTTTCTCTGTCAAACATTTTTTTTTTAATAAAGCAAGAAATAAAAGATAATCTCTTGCATGCTTTCCCACGACTATTATGTAACGACAGCACATACACAAATCTAGCCATACAATGTGATACACATATACTTGGCTTGGGGTATAGGTGCATATTCTCATCACAACATGCGATGCCAATATAGTATAAGAAATTCTGTGTACCTGCTTTTCAAAAGCAAAGAGGTTTTATGTATTGCGTTGAAAATCCTTGCAGCCTGTTAGTTAGACACAAACATTGAAGTACTTCAGGGCAACAACACACACTGCAGGTTAAAAAGAAATACTTGTTTGCGATTTATAAACGAGATAAGAAAAGACAATGATGAAGGAAAAGGATCGCTAATTACATTTTAGTTATGTTTATGAGATTTTTAGAATTTTTTTAAACAATATTTAGAAAATTTTTGAAAAACAACAAAGAGAAAATTGAAAAAATTTTCTTTAAAAAACATTTTGTTTTATGTATCATATGAAGAATAATAAGTAGATAAATTTTATTTGGTTTTGGTCGAATCTTTTATGGTCAGTAAAGGGACCGAAGAATCATTTTGAATTTTTCATGGAACTTTTAATGGTTGTTTACGTTGCAGCTAGTAAGTAATAAGGAAAAAAATTAATTTTTATACCACATGTGGTACATATGATACATTTGGAATCTATGATACAGGGTGTATTTAGTTCTTGCGGATATATGCAATATTTAGAAGGGCTTAAGATAGATCCTTCTTTTATTATACCGATTGATTCGGAATCATCTTTTGTATCAATTGAAGCTTGTCAGTCCATCTGTTTTTCTAACGTCTGCTTGCTCCGTTTTTTGCGGGCACTCTTCCCATACAACGACCCGTTTGGGAAGAATATTTACATGACAAAAATTGTAATTTGAAATGTTTTTCGACAAGAGTGGATAGAAACAAATATTTTGGTTTATGAAGTAAATGTAAAAAATTTGGATCGAATCGGGCCATTTTTTGAACTACCTCTCAAATAATCGTTCTTATGAAAAGTAAGTAAATAAGTTCGTAAAAGGTAAAAAGAACTAATTTTTATTATTTTATGATCTGTGCAAATCAATTCCTAATAGTAATTTCAAATAAAAATTGACTATAAAAGGTTTGAACCATGTAGATCTATTTTTTGGACATCACCTTATAGGAGTTCTGATAAAAAGTAAACTTTTACGTAAGGAAAAGGTTTGATTTTTAATATTTCATATGAAAATTGGTCCGCATAAGTAATTTGACCTGAAAGATAAGTGAATCAAACATAGGTCTATTTTTTAACCATGTCGTATAAGAAGGTTCCCATAAGAAGTACATTTTTATATAACAACAAAGTTTAACTTTTTTTACTTATTGTGACAAAAATAGTTGCAGAACAAAACGATTTTTGACAGCAAAATTAAGTTTGCTAAATTTGAACTACGTCAGTCCACTCTTGTGGCATGCTTGTTTATAAGGTCCTTACGTCTTTCTGTGGAAACAAAGTATAATTTATAATATTTTTTCGCAAAGGTAAAGGAAGAACTGCATTAGGCAAAGTGGTACAGGGTGTTTAATGCCCGACTTGACCGAGCCTACAAATTTTTGAGCAGTCATTTTTTTTTTACTTTTATAAATATATGTGTTTGCAGTTCATGTTCTACTGTTTGACAAATTTCAAGTTGATTTCATGAGTTTTGCGAACGAGAGAACGTTTATCAGACCACTTAGTTTTACAGGATAGACGGACGGATGTACATGCCTAACTCCGTTCAGAATTTGTTACTGACCATAAATATAACTATTTTTTCCTGAAGCGTTTGGCGAAATGACCAACTATCGCCAACGGATTGATTACAACCTAACTTTCCGATATTTTCAAAGACCAAGAAAAACAAACTAGTCGTCGAAATGAAGAAAAAGAAACTCCAAATTTCTCGTAAGAGAACAGACATTAAGCTTAAGTGTGAATACGTGTTTTAAGTTCCTTCGCAAAATTCTTACCAATATCATGAGTATCAGGCTCGTAACCCTTAATTTAATTTTCGTACCAACCATCGAGAAGGAGGGGATATACTTACTCCGTCATTTTGTTTGCAACACCTCGAAGGTAGTTTCAGAGATCCCATAAAGTACATATATTCTCGATCAACAGAAAATCAAGAATAGACTCAAGAATGTCCGTCTGTATGTCCGTCCAACTATCTGTCTGTCCTTCTGTCCGTTCTTCCGTTCATCTATCCGTCCGCCCATCTGTCCTTCCTCCATCTGTCCTTCCGTCCTTCTTTGGGTCTGTCCGTCCGACCATCTGTCCTTCCGTCTGTCTGTTCATTCATCTATCTGCCTGTCCTTCCGTCCATCTGTCCGTCCGTCTATCTGTCTGTCCTTCCGTTCATCTGTCCGTTCGTCCTTCTGTGCTTCTGTCTATCCGTCCATCTTCATAGTATCTGTGATAAACAACCTGCCGGCCGGAAAACTGAAGAATCTAATTTAGTAGACTGGAAGATTCAAATTTGGCAGAAACATTGGAAGTTCTTGTACGTAAGTTGACATTAAAAATAAACCAAACACGACATGCCTATAGTACAATGTAAACTAAAATAATCTCCGCTTTGCCCTTTAATAGATACACAGTAAAAATTTCCATAGTATTCCATATATAAGAACGGAAAAAATTTGCTATACACACCCTATTTCATAGTATTGAAATTTAGCTTTGGGTATAAATATTCGTTCACAACCTCATATAATTTTCTTACTTGTTGTTTATTTGCGAAAATAATCGTTACTTTCACGTTACAAGAAATCTTTGGAAACAGTTGCATGCATAAAAGATTTTATGGCCATAACTACTAAAAATAGATATTGTATGGAGGCTGCTACGCCAGCGACAAAGGAATCTTGATAAGTGTTATAGTAAATAAAAACTTTTCAATTTTCTCAAATCTTCTTTTGTGCACATAGCTGTGTACAAACGATCATTGTCCTAAAAATCAATTCTAAAGTAAAACAATTTTATTTAAAGTTTTATTTTAATATCCCTTATAATGCCAGATTGTTCGCCAGCCACTTTGGTCATCTAAGCGAACATGAATTTTCCTCCTCTATATTAGGCAATCATCACTGTTATCCTTCTTCAGATGTCAAACGTTATTTAAAAGTAGAATTCTTTGTAAAAATGTGTCATTAGCATCCACAACATCCACAACATGTCACTAAATGAAAGCATTTTTAAATCGGAAGATTTTTGAAACGAGAAATAATCCCAAAACGCATGCCAGCTAAGAATACTGCTGATGAATTGAAAATACATTTTTTAGAAAATTTTGTACATTTTCTTTATTCATGAAATTTATTGGAATATGTACATAAAAAGCACTGGTCTTCCGTTTAGAACAACGATCAATAATTCCTAGAATAAAAAAAGAATAAAATATTTTTTAACCAAATTTTACTTGAATTACCAATATAGTCTCATTCAAGACTGGCATGACTTTTTAAGGATTTTTTTGTCACGCTATCTGGTGTAATTAACCCTGCGTTCAACACCAACGGTATGCGTGCGACCTCAGTTAAAACCTTCAAGTCAGCGACAATTTGTTGTTTTCGATGAGACAGAGTCGCAATAACACTTTTAAAGCCGATGCTCACTTTGAATAGTATTTTTCTTCATCAAAAAGTAAAAATTTAATCAACATACGAAATTCGGATTCTCTCGTTGTTTTCAAAATTACGGGAATAACTTCACTAAGAGCGTTGTAACTCGCAAATGAATTATCAAAACGACATGAAGTATTGGCAGGCGTCGCTTGAGATAAGGCGCTCTCTAAAAATAAAAAATTAATTTTTTTTTAGACATCTGTGTTTCAGTCCCGGGAATTATTGACCAACGTGTTATATTTGCAAAGTGATGTTAGCTCGATACTAGCAAGAGGCTTCAATGTTTGTTTAATTTTCTGTAAAGATTTTTATAAGAATCAACAACGAAATGAATTTCCGGATTTTACGATGTGATTTGAAAAATCCTTCCGAAATTGGTGTAGATAATGGAAAAATTGAGATCAGTAACATGTCAAAATGTCTCTGAGAGGTAGATAGACTTAAAGCTTAATGAAATAACCAAGTAAATCACGAATAGAACATTGACAGCCAATTGGATAAATTTTACTGTAGGAGCTTATTCAATCTTCGCTGTAGAATTTGTTAGCTACGAAGTTTTGAATAAATTTTCAGGAAATTGAAATTAAAATCTTTTTCTACGGACTTATCTTAAGCCATTCGGGTAATATTTAACTGTTATTTATAAACTATTGAAAATTAAAATGACAAAAATTGGAGTTAATATTGCGTGAATCCTTGATGAATACCCTTTCCAGCTAAGTTTGGTTTTATCAAGTTACTTTCGAAGAAATTGTTTATTGGGTTTCGAAAATTTCTTTATCTAGCATAGTAATCTTTCATAATCATAGCAGAGTAATGTTCGGAAGATCTCTGTTATATTTAAATTTTTTCGCAGTACTTGGCTTGGTTACAGTGGACAATTAAACTTCCGCTTCTTGAATGTCATATTTCACATATCAGAAAAATTTCTTTATATCAAATTTTACCTAATTAATAAAAATTATATTTTGTTTATCATATTCGTTCAAAAAAGTTCCGAAATAATTCTATTTTAACTATATTTGGTACAAATACTTCTAAAACTTTGGTTGATATGATTCTGTTAACCGCCTAACAGGACTCCACTTCTTCTCAGTTTTGACTTCACTAAATGTAGACGGCAACACATCAGGAGCAATTCTAAAATCATGGACGAATTCACACGCTTCGCTTACATATGTAAGGTGTTTTGGTAATCGTGGACGAACTCTGAAATCGTCTTACTTAATTAATGTGCGAGAGATTTTCCAAAATAAAAAAAAATTCACTTGTGGTGTCCGCCATCCAAAAAGTAAAAAGAAAAAAATATAAAAAAATATTTATCATGTATTGATTTTCATTTTTTTAAAAAAACTAACAAGCTCGTTGAGTGGCCAAACCGATGATTTAAAAAAAAAGCATGATTTTTGTAGCTTTTTTCTTGGCAGATGCATGTTCAACAATCGCTTAGAGGTGGACATAGTTTTTTTACTTTATGTGATAAAATTTCTTTCACAAATATTTTCTGAAATAAATCCAAGTTTGCACATAGAATATAAAAAAAAATTTTATTGAAAAATTAATTAAATTTAGTGATAAATCAAAAAAAATAATTTCATAACATAACAAAACTTCGCAAAATTTTTCCTATTTTTGTTCTCTTCACGTAAAGTATTTTTTTTATTAATTTGTAGAAACAACATCGATTCAAAATAAACCATCAATTATTGTACATCTACAGGATCCATAGCGTGTAGCGTGCTTGTGATGATCTAGGCAAACAACAAGGGGTGTTCCGTTTATATGCTCTGCATTAAACTGTCAGTAATTTTTATATATTTTCCTAGGAAAAATTTTTCAAAAATTAAAAAAAACAAAATTTTTCAAGAAACAATTAAGGTTAACAATTAAATTAAATTATCCTTAATTTTTCCTTTGCAATTATCTCACGAAATAATTTTTAAAACAATTTAAAAAAAATCCATCACTTTTTAAAAAAAAATTTTTTTTTTTGGGTTCACTTTTAGAAAAATTTTTGTTGAAATTTCTTCAAATATTTTTTTTTGCTTTCAAAAAAAAAAAAAAAAATTTTATGAAATAATTTGAATAAAAATTTAACAAAAATTCAAAATAAAAAATGTATTGAAATTTTCTTCACCGATACACTGATTTGTTTACTGCTAACGGAAAAAAAAAATACATTTTTATTTATTTAGAAAATATATTTTCCTTTATTTTGACAAATCTTTCTTAAGAAACTGTATGAAAAAATCCTTTAATTATCCTTAGGTGCCGTAATGACTGTTGATTTTACGGAAAATTTCTAATTAATTGGAAATTTTTTTTTTTTTTTTTTTATACTCAGGCTCAGGCACTCTCTGCAATGTCTGTTGACGAACTAAATGTAACGCTTGTTCATTAGCAAAGTTGAACGGTGTCTGGTTGTATGGCTGGCTGGCTGGCTGACTGGCTGGCTGACTAGCTGGCAGTATGACTGGATGACTTGAATGGTTTCATTATATGTAGAGAAAATTCTCATATACGTATGAATGCCAGATACTCAGTATGCCTGTTTACCTGACAGCAACTATACAGAACATAAAATGAATGGTTAAAACGGCGCAGATAGTACCTGCGCATCAAATAATCAACAAACATTGTATTTTATGTGTACGTTATTGCGGTTGTTGCTGTTGTTTTTTTTTCTGTTTCTAATATGTTGAATTTGTTTTCTTATTGTTTTTGATTTCAACTCTCTTCCTCACTTACAACCAACCACTACTACTACTACTACGGCTACAACTGCTGCCGCTTGGTTGCTGTTACTGCTGCTGACGTATTTTAGGTACAGTGTTCTGAGAGCCTGTTCGAAATGCCAACTAATTGCTTATTTTTCAAAAAATCTTTCTTTTTAATTTGGATGCTGCTGCTTATTGTTTTTTGTTTTTTGTTTATTATTATTGTTGTTGCTGTTGTCGTAGCTGTACATTGTTTGGTTTTGTTAATTAATTAAAAAATAACATAAAACCCTACCGCCTGAATCAGACAATTTGTTAATTGCAGCAGTGACGTTTAAAAATGTTGGAAAATGAGGCTGGAATAGCATCCGTTTCTCTCTTTGTCTTTAAATTCGTCTACAATAAATTTGATTGCTTTAAAAGTCTTTTAACTAATAATCATTAGTGTAATAGAATGTTTTCACATCTCCTCTCAATTCCTAATTAATAGGCAACATGCACCTTTACGACTATAGTTGAATGCACAAACAATACAGCAACAAAACAATACATATCTTACACACACATATATATACATACATATATATATATATATATATATATATATACATATAATATATATATACATATAATATATATATATATATATGTATATATTCACGTTACAGTATTTAAAAGCACTATGATTATACACATGCCCGCCTCCCGGCCGACCATTTGTTTGCCTTATAGTTAACTGGTCGCTCTCTAGACTTGCACTAATTGTGCTTCAGAGTAATTGTTGTGTGTTGATGAAAGATTCATGTTTTTTTTTTGTTTTTTTCATTTATTCATTATTAGTAAAAGTGGTAAGTTTTTTAATTGGCTCGATTGCTTTTAATACAGCAGCAACAACTGCAGTAATCTCTAACCCCAAATGCAATGTGAGCCGCCTGGGCATTTTTATAAATGATTGTGAAGTTTTTTTTTTTATAATCACTAATTAAAATAAATTGGATAAGGGCTTTACATTCATAAAGTTTTCCAAGATAAGTATTACAAAAAAAAGAGTTGCCAAATATTTCAAAATATCTGTATTTTAAATTAATTTAAGGGAAGGTCTTATATGCTTGAGAATTAAATATAGCATTTTCAACATGGTCTTCTATTAAAAGATTCCCTGATTCTTGTACAATCGACACTTTTTTTATGAAGAAGGGAGTATAATCTTCCGTGTTCAACCTCGGAATTATATGCGAATTAATTCTGAGCGACTTCTTCATTAATGTGACTATTATGGTTTACCATTAAAAAAGGTTCGCAAATATCGTGATTAATGCTGTGGCATAAATGAGAACTGACTTAAGTTTATTATTTTCAAAAGGAATTGTTAATAAATTATGTTCTGATTGTCACTTTCTCCGAAAACTATTTCCGCGCAAAAATGAGTAAAACTTTCGCTATTTATCCTCTGAATTATGTATAAGCGCTCAAGTTTAAATCGATTCAGTACGACTTTTTAATTAAAGTGACTATCCTCGGCGTTCCGCGAAAATCGCGGAATAATAATATGCGCTAGAAGTAAGTACATCATCTTTAACACAAGTCACTAGTTAGTGATTCCCTCATTATCATAAATTCGTCGCTTTTGCCGAGAACTAATTATTTCCACGAAAAGCGAAACATAACTTCCGCTGTTCATTCTAGGAATAATTTATAAGCACACTAAGCTTAGTCGATTTTGTACGACTTCGTATTTAACATGCACCACGGCCGGAGTATATTTTTCCAAATACACTCTAATTAACTGCACAATTATTCAAAGAGAATCGCTATTAAATTTTTGCCTGATTTTCGTACGTTCATGATTCGTATATGCGTAGCCGACCGATGAAGTCTTGAAGTCATTACACTTTATTCTCTAATATAGATCCTATTCGATCTTCCCGATTTTGTATTTTTAAAACAAATTGAAAGAATGCTATATTTCCGCTTATGTTATTTCAATAGCATGGAACAATATGTCTTTTCTCGAAAATAGAGCTCGTTCTGAGATACAATTAATATGAAAACTTCGATATTGTTAGGATTAAGCCGTGAAACCTATAAAAGTGGTTTATCTAACGATTGTGTAAATTAAATTAAACGCTTGATTTGCTTGAACTATATTTATGATTTACTAGTGAACATGTTCGTGTGCGAGCATAGGGTAAAAGTATCGCGAGTAACTAATTTATGTAAAGTTTAGTTCAATTCCGAGTTTCTGAATCGCAACACTTATGAGTTGTATGAGCAAAAATTTCTGCTAAGATGATAATTTAGTAAATTTATTTCCGAGGAGAGAAGAAGTAAAGCTGCTTATCACATCAAATCAACGCCCTGGAATGAAGTCCCAGGAAAAGCAATGTAAAGAACCGAATAAATTAACGGTTTAACAAAAAGAATTTCAATGAAGCATACCTTCTTTAAACAATGCTAAAAGCTTTAGAATAAATGGCGACGACATTACGAATGAAAAATATTTGTTGAAATCTATTTGAATCTAAATGTGATATTAATTCCAAGCAACAGAATTGGACTTTGTGTTTTTGACTCTGTATGTGCGGAAAATTAACAAAATTGTATTAAAAATTTCTTTCCCGGAATCATCCCGTAGGTCTCTATACCTTGCAGCCTTTTTTGCCGCAAGAAGCGATGCTAAAAAACACACTGTTTTTGCGATGAATGAGTTGTTTTGAATCGGTATCCATATAAAATCACTTCAGAATTGTTTGTTAAATACGTAAGGTACCCGTTATTTAGAGTTTTGTAGAACAACCAGACCTCGTCATTCGCCTATGGATCGGTTTATGTTTCTCACTATCGAGCGAACATCATTCTGAGTTTAACTCAACTTAAAAGTGACGAATTAAAAGTTGCTTGATAAAGACGACCATGAACTTAAAATGAAATATTACATTTGAGCTAGCTAGAGAACCGTAAACAGACTCTAGATTTCTTTATCTTGTGGATAACTTGAAATATTTGTTTATCTTCTGCGGTACCATTATCAAGGTTGTTTCTAGTGATTAAACTGTTTCCCGTAAAAACAGCGACATCATCTTTGTCAATTTCTTGGATTCCTTTCAATTAAAGCTTAAAATGAAAGTTTAAAAAGAAATGTTATTGAATATGTAAAAAGAGTGAGAAGGAGAGAGAGAGAGAAAGATAAAGAGAAGGAGAGAGAGAGAGCGAGAGATAGAGATAAATAGGTACGTAGATAGATACATAAATACGTAGAGAGAGAGGGAGGAGAGAGAAAAACAGAGAGAGAGAGCTAGAGATAGGTTGATAGATAGGTAGATAGATAGGTAGATAGATGGATAGAGAGAGGGAGGGAAAAAGAGAGAGGGAGGGAAAGAGAGAGGGAGAGGGAAAGAGAGAGGAAGAGAGAGAGGGAGAGAGAGAGGAAGAGAGAGAGAGAGAGAGAGAGAGAAGAGCTATTCAACAACTCAAGGACTTCTTTACTTCTGTCGGAACTGAGAAATTCTCCTCAGAATTAATCTCTTTCCTTTCATTTCGAAAGGTACCATTTTCGTTATTGAGATGTACGTACTTTTTCACTTAAAAACGTCCAAATTGCCTCACAATTGTATTCTCTAAGTATGTCGCTTATATTGCTATCTCCTTAAATATTTTTAACTTCCTTAAGATCCGTTACTCCACACTTACTTTTTACCGCTTGGTGATATTCATTAATGATTTTGAATTTCTATGTTATTCTATAGAATATTTTCAGTGATGACGCGCATCGTCTTCTCTCGCGTCTCTTAGATTATATCGTGAAATTTATTTCTTTTTGTGATTTAATGCTTAGAAGTCTTCCTTTTATTCCTTGAACTGAGCATAAATGACATAAACTGATAGTCATTGCTTCGATATCGTTTTGATGACAGTTCTCATTTACTCAAGTCGATAATTATATACGCACTCTCTCTCACTTCTCAATATATTCTGTAACGATCTTTTTAATTCGGGCAAAATATGTACTAAAATTAGGTTATGTCAACTTACGGTCATTCAGCTATTCTAACAAGCAAACAATTGTCCCCAGTGCAATAGAACATAGAGGCGTGAAGATTGCAGTTGTACTAACTATAGTGTTTGAGTATAAATGTCCTTAAGATCAATTGAGTTTGATGCCGACTGTTTTGTTATATTTTTTTTTTTTTGAGAGAAGTTGAAAGAATAATTGTAAGCGAACTACACAGACAGTGCAGCATGTCGCTATAATAAAGTTCGATGAGGGCGGTCCTTAATGATTACTAATTATCGTTTAATATTTGCTTTTTTAAATATGAATGGGGTTCGATGGATTCTACGCTGAATTGATGTTCGCTTATATCGCATTCGCATTTTGTTAATTGTATCTGGCAACTCTACATTCATTTATTTAACGAGATACTAAAATAGACTGCCGGCATCTAGCCATCACATAAACAAATGCACTTCCGACATGCAGGCATAGGTCGTATATCAAGTACCCTTCACAAAAATACTTATGTCAAAATAAAAATACGTTTACTGAACATTTCAAGAGAGAAAAAAAAGAAGAGAAATAAACTAATTAACCATCTATCTTGGCTTTTCGACTGAAATCTTCTCGTTAAGTGTACCTACACGAAGCTTGTTTGTGTGTGTGACGATGCCTATGTTTGCACATAACGTGCAACATGTTTAATCTATAATTGAACCGTGGTATTGCTGTTCAAATTTAAGAAGATATTCCATTGATGGTTTCGATAAATTGTGTGCACAAGTGTGTGTGTTTTTGTGTGTGTGTGTGTGTGTATATATGTATCAATGTGTAGTATAGTGAAGTTCGTTTGCTTCAGGTGTATGTATGCAAGTGTGTCGACGTGTAACTATGTATGTTTGTGCAATATTTTAATTACTGGCATGTTAATGAATAGCTTGAAGGCATATTTAATTACGAAAAGCTGCTAATTAGGAAACATGCAGTTATTTATTTATTTTTACTTTTTTTTTTTTTTTATATATATATCCACAATAACGACAACAACATACGCCCACGTCAGTCAATTTGTTTGCAAACCAATTAACTCATTGCCAGGTAACAGGCTTACAGAAGTTGCACAGCCACAGCTGTAACCACAACGGTAGCAAGTGAATCACTTTTTGTTGAGTCTTTCTCTTTCTATTGCTGAAACGAATACAGATACGTATTCGTATACAGCGACACAGGCTTATAAAAGTATCGAAATTCTGACTGAACAAAAACCACGCATCAGTTGAAATAGTTAAGAGAACTGATTATATAAAAAAATAAATAGAAAAGGCGTAGATAAGTAGCAAACTGATAATGCTAATGCCAGACGAGCAAGGATTTATTTCGTCTTTAAGTCAAACTTCGGCAATGTTGCAAACTAATAACTCATCGGACTCATCGGCCAATGGATGAAGTAGTGAAGCGCAAAAAAAATCTCCCCAAAAAAACCGAAGAAAGGATATATAACTCCCAAAAGATGGCGAAATTACTCGGCACGTAAAAGCTTCGGAAAGTATATATGGGTTATCTTCTGTAAGATTGCAGCCAGAATTATTGTTCTCAAATTATCATCCCTATTATAATAACGTTGAAATAAAGGCCGATGACCGTACTACCTTCTTAGTGAACCATCGAGTGATTAGCGAACCACTCGAATGAAAAAATGAGCGTCAATAAGGAAAGAGAGTGCAGAGCGACTCTCAGCTCTCTAATGAATATCGAATAGCTGACCAAATAAAGGGTTAAGAAAACTTGATGAAAATACATATAAAGTATAAAGATTGGATTTTCAAATTTATAATTGAAAAATGAAAAAGCAAACTCAAGTAATAATAACCAGAGAAGAGTTCCTTTATTTTGGCATGAGGACGTGTCCACGTGAAACTTTGTGGGGACCTCTGAAATAGTTCGGTTAAATTTTAATTATGAATGTTAGCCGAAATTGGTAATGTATAGGCAAAAAGTATTTCCTGAAACACCTGCAATAGAAGCAAATTTACGTTACGTTACGTTTTCGTTATCCAAAAACTGTGTTTCGTGTCGTCCAAAATTCATGTAAGAGAAACAGTTTCAAATTTTACGTTACGTTAAGTTTTCATTATCCAAAAAAGATGTTTCGGACGTCGCGTCCGGCACGTTACGTTACCGCGTTCCAGGCCATCCAAAATTCTTGCAAGAGAAACAATGTGAAAATTTTCATTATGTTAAGGCTACGTTCATATCGTCTGAAATTCAAAAACACTACAAAAAAACCTTAACTATGTATAGAATTATTTTTAAATTTTCGCATATCGACAAAATAGACTTTAACTGGGTGAAGGATTATCTGACTTTGGCTTCTTCAAAAAGTTTGATGTATTTTTTCGATTGAACTTCAAAGATGCTCAGATCAGAATTTTTCTCTTACATGCAATGACCTGTAAAATAGTGTTTTCGTTTAGCATGAATCAATAACGAAACTATCTAATTGACACAGGCTGTATATATGCATGAGATGAAGCAACTTCATTAGAGGCATCTCTTTTATAATTTATAAAGTATTTTTTTCTTTTTTTTTTTTTTTATTCAATTTTTTTGCAACTTTACGTTATTTTCAGAAACAGCAGTGTGTTTCTGCGCTTAATTAGTATTATTTGCGAATTGTTGAGTTTTTAAGGTTAATTACGTTCGTTAAGAGAGTCTCTAATGAAGTTGTTGACTACGTAAGCAAATACAAGGCTTTTTTTTTGTATGACATGATGTTATGAAAAATATCTTTTTAGGACATAAAGTTCTGTTATGTAATGAAACACCTGCAGCGTTGTCGTAAACTCTTACTGACGATTAAGTTTCTTATATTTCTTTGCATGCCGTTAATGACGTAGTTTGAAGTAAAAGATTTCAGTTCACATATTTATGCTTTAATGTTAACATTATATATTATTAATGAGATACTAATGTAATTTAAATATTTTATAGTCATTCCACTAGAGCAACCAATAATATTAATTTTCATTTCTTGAGGAAAAGATATTTAAGAATTTTTTTTTTTTTTCTATACCCCTTAGAGAAGTCCATATATATTCTTTATCAATGCCAATCGATCTAGGCATGTCTGTCTGTCCGTCTATGTGAATGATATCTTCTTTAAATTTGGTAAGAAAATTGGCTACAGACAAATATAAACTGTTCTAAGCAGCAAAAAAAACTAATAATTAGGCCTTTTGCGGATTCTAGAGATACTCTCAGAGTACCGAGTAATATTGAATAAATATATTACGTAATATTGAAAAATTCAGTCACGCCAATCCTATCTGAAATCTGAACCTACTAATAAGAAAGAAAAAATGGACGGAGCATAAAAGGACAAGGTTCGACTTAGTTTAATAAATAGGTCTCCGACAATTTCAGGTTGTTTGGCTAAATCTATCGACATGCGTTATTTAATTTCTAGATTTTGGTATTACGAGCAAGCAGTTGATATCAAAATATCCATAAGAACAAATAAGAACATTATATTCGGCTGGGCCATCTTCCATACTTACCATTTTTATCTCAAAAATAAGGGGCAAAAACTAAATTTTAATATTTGGGCGTGACGGTTTTTTTCTATTTTTATGCAGTACCGTGGAATTTTTTTTTTTTGCAATCTAGGGGCATTAACCAGAACAGCCAGAACACAGACGTATTTTCACTTTATTCTATATTGTAGGCGTGGTCAATTTTCAATAGCAACGCAAGTGAAAAAACTTTCAATGTTTCTGCCAAATTTGAGGACGATATCTTCCCTTTGTGCGGGCGGAAGAATGTTTACCACAGACAAAGACGGACCAATGGACCTGATTAAATCGATAAACAAGAATATGTATCTTTTGTAGATCTCTGAAGTCGATAAAATGAATATGCCCCTCATCTTCGCTTGTGGGTGTAAGAAGATTCAAAAGAAGAGTAGTCTAAACAATACAATTTATATACATTTTACTAACTCTACAGATGTATTTACCAACGAATTTGCGCTGATTTTTAAATTTAACAGGCAACAGGGTTTCAAGGCACGTACAGACAACAAGACAAACTGTTATAGTAAAATAAAAAGCTACTCTTGTGGCTTTCGCTGCAATTTTCATGTAGATAGAATAAAATTCATAGCAATTAAGCTTTCAACATAGCTTCAAAAGCTCGGGACGTTATAAGGATTAAGTAGGAATAAAGTTGTATTTCTGGATTCTTTGCAGTACCAGCGGTGCAATTTAAGTTTACTGCGGTAAGCTTTTAAAAAATGAGAGCCATTTTATCCTTGTTGTCGTGTAACAGCTTAAATGAGTCGTATTCTAAATCGCCATGTATAAGAAAACACAATCGCAGTAGGTGAGAATGTAAGCAAAAAACCGAATACAACCACCATGCTTTGTCCAAAGGAGCTGAAGGTTTTGTAATTCTATTTATATTGGACTATATTGGACTTTCTATAAAAATGCAAAAAATCGAATTTTTGTTTGCTACCGAAAGCAGAGGTGTTCTCAGTCTACGCTGTGCTATGGGCGTGAACGATTTCAACGATTTGGCCCATTTTCTATATCAACCTCCGTACACAAACTTCCAATGTTTCTATCAAATTAAAAGTCGATATCTTCATTTTTGCGGTCAAAAGGATGTTTACCACAGATATTACAGACGGACAGACAGGCATGCTTAAATCGATTCTAAATTTGATGCTGATCAAGAATATATGTACTTTGTGGGCTTTCCGAAGTTTCCTCCGGGAGTTACAAACAAGATGACATCACCTTTGGTGATGGGTATAAAAAGTTAAAGACCTTGGATCAATAGTTGTTGATTGCTCAATTTAATGCTTGAAAAGTCCGAATCTCGTCTTCTGCGCTTAAAAAACAACCAACGCGTTTTGAGTTTAGAGCTAATTGTCACAAAAAACGAAACTATTCGGTCGAGCTTATGGATGAATGGCCACGATGAAGGACTATGATCTGTAAAAGATACGAATCTACTTTTCGAGTTGATTGTATTGAATGTGAATGAGAGTTCATTCCAACAAATTTTATAATTTTATTAATTTTAATCCCAAACATTTGAAATATAAATAAGGTTCTGTAAAAATTTTGAATAATTACGGCGTTACCAGTGTCCTCTTTAGTTGAGTTTTGAGAACCAAAAGAGAGATAATTCATCGAATCGATCGAAGGATGTTTCTAAATCAGTTCCGAATGTCTGTATGTACGTATAATTTCGTACGTCTTCAGATATTCGCAAATGTTTTCCATACAGAGATAAATCAAGCATGCGGAGTAAATTTGTTTCAAGTTTTTCAGAAAGTCTAAATCGATGCCCCTTTCTACTGTATTTATAAATGGGAGACCCGCGGAGAAAAGTCAAGAAGTCATGCTTTCGAGGGTAACATTCGTTTAACAACCTAAAAGAACGTATTTTTGACAATTTTTTGAGATGGAAGGAGAGGTAATAAAAACATTAAGATTCCAAAATTTTATGAAACGCAAATTGGAACTAAAAAGAAAAAATAAACAATCACTAAATCAATCACTACGGAAATATATATAGAGCAGTATATAGAGGCTTTTAAAAGTAACGATTCTTGTACGATTGCCGAAGGGAAAACTTCAATATTCAAGCAAAAAAAAAAAGCACATTGAAACGTTATTTTAAAAATTTCAAGCAAGACAGGTTTAATCTTTAAATTCATACTGTTGCCAATTGTCTACTAATTTTATAAAAAAATCTGAGTGTGGGCGAGTCCGAAAGTAGTTTGATAACTAAAGGCAATAAATTCTGTGTGAGAGGAAAAACTTAACTTTACTTTTAACGGACAAGTTAGGTTTTTTTTTTGACATTTGAATGTCATGTATGATAAAGTTCAGTATGTTATTTGGAGAGATATTTTCGAATCTCGAATTTCCTGTAAACGGGAGATTTATATAATTGAAAAAAAAATTATTTCTCATCTATTGTAAGGTAAACTACCGCTGTTTGGCATTTGAAAATTTCATTGGATATATGGCAGATTTTTGGGAAATATTATTGGTCTAGGACAGGACTTTTTTCAAAATGAATACACAATATTATATGTGGATTTTTTAAATTATTTTTTACGTAATCTATAGCTGCACTTCTATCAAAAACGAGTATTTAAAACTCAACACAAAAAATTATGCTTTTAAGGGTTACTATTTCAAGTACTCGCTCTATGTACTGTTATGTAATAATGTTACGAAAATCCAATTTTTTGAACATTTAAAATTTCAGCACACCCAAAATTTGATTTTCTAAAAAATCTAAAGTAGCGTTACCACTAAGTACGGAGAAAATACCGTAATTGACTAAAGGCGTGATGGTGGCGCGTGGTGGCTGAGATCTGATTACTTTTGTCATAAACGGCTAATCCTTGCTAATGTCGGCAACGGTAAGACTTTAATCGACTTCGACCAGTTCAATATACAATTTCAAGATCGAGATGTTTTTTCAATCTTTCGAATACGAAACGTACTCGATTTTCACTACTAATTTGTAAGCGGACTGAGCCATATATCTAGATTTTCGAGATAACAAAATTAATATACTCTCACTCTTCGCAGGAACGTATAAAAAATTAAGATAAAATGGTAAGAAATTAAATTCGGGTTTTTTCTCTTTCTTTTCAAATTCTTTTAACTTAAATTTTCCATGAAAAGAAGCTGATAGAAATTTTCTAGAATTTCCTTCGTACCACTGTACGTATTACAATCAAAGAACTCTTTTACGATCTTCATATTTCACATTTATATTTATTGATTAATATTATAACGCATAATTAATGCCATATTAGATTAAATTCTTTAAGAAAACTTATAATTATTTACGGTCTATTTCAGATGTTTTTTTTATTAAATAATGAAAGGAAAAACTAACATGTACCTCAGATATTTATGTTTTTAAAATAATGGAATTTACAAAATTTATTAATATCGTTGCGATGGTTTCCTTTGATAAGAAATTTTTCAAATTTAAAATGATTTTGTTTTTGCAAGCATTACTACAAATATTAGAAAAAAAAAAAAAAACCTAAAATTTAAATGATTGTAATAGTCTCTTCTAATAGCAATTTGGATTCGTTTAAATGGTTTTTTTTTGTTGTTATTAATTTAGTCTACAGCTTCATAAGTATCTACATAAGTACATATAAAGAAATCAATACTGATTTTATAAGACTAAGCATAAAAGTTCGTAGATTTTGTCTAAAAATGCTTAAAAAAAATTTAGAGTCTAACGTTAATCAATTTTTATTTTCTGTCTACAGTAATAAAAAGTTGCTTATCTTTTAAACTCCGTTGCATGTAAAGCGCTTAAGGATGTAATAGAAATTTTTCAAAAATTTTTAAATCCTCTAAAGTAAAGATTTTGAGTTAGCTTAAGCTATTATCGAATACATTTTTAATTTTCTTTCTTGATAAATATTTTTTCTTTTTCCATTTAAATGAAATTGTTTTTTTTTTTTTTAATAATAATTTAATTTTTAATTTCGAATTGTATTCAAAATTTTGTTTTTTTCGCTGCGAGAATTTCTTAAATATTGCAATAAAGTAAAAAAAATTTTTTCGTTTTTATGTTTTTAAAACTGTATTAAATGATTGTTCTTAGATTCGTTCAGAAAATTTTTTGCTTAATTTATATTTTACTTTGTAGAAATTATTTATTTTATTGAAATGTTTTTTTATTATATTTTCTTTGTGCTTTTGTGATCTTTATTCATTTGAAATTTTTTCTTCACAAACTTTTTTTTAATTATTAAAATTTTTTCTTCTCATCTAAAACCATTGCTTTTTATGTAGAACAATTATAATTTATTTTTTATTGCTTTTATTCCTTTGCTTTAACTTTCGAACATGAACTTTATTTCTTATTACTAGCACAACGTCTTAAGTAATATTTCGATGTACTGGCCGCGGTGGTTAGAAAACGCTTGTCAATCAAGCGTTTAGGCCAATCCTAGGATTCGTAGAGCAAACGTTGATAATGGGGTAAAATTTCATGCATTGGAACATGTAAACTAAATTCCAAAGCCACTAATACCGCAAATTCGGATGCTATTAACTCTTTGCGATTTAAACGAAATACGTTTTCTGTTTTCTAAAATATAAAACAAAAATAGATTATTTTTAAACTATTAAATAAGGATAACCAAAACAAGTAAAAGTACAATTTGAGTCAGACTTTTTTTTTGCGAAGCGGTTTTGTCAAAGTGCGATTGGACTAATTTTCGCCTCTGAGCTTTTTAAGGTTGATTCTATGGCTTGAAAGATTTGAATAATATAAAATTCTTTCACTTTTTTCTTTTTTTTGGGCAGATTTTGTCAATTTTAGCAATTATCGGAGTAGTTTTTGAGGACGACGTATAAGTAAGAAGTTAGTATAGTATAGAAGGACAATATTGCGTTATCTAAAGAGGGACAATATAAAGGCCAATACATTTATATAAGTATATATAAATGCTCCATCTGTACTTTTATGAGTGATGTATGTAGCTATTTATTCAGAATAATAAGAGATTAAAAACCAAGACACATACCTCAATTAAACTTTTCAGAAGATCTCCTTTAACATCATTCATTTTTGCACTTAATAAAAGACAAGCTCCAGCGCATAATTTACGATTAAATTTGTTAATTAAGTTGGCTAAAATAAGTTTCTCGAAATAGACATAAGCTTGTGATATTATAACTAAATCAATGCGATTATCCAATTTGTTGATGCGACGCATTTCACGTTTAAGACTTTAATTAGAGAAAAGAACAAAAAATAAATAACATTTAATTGCAAAAAAAAAAACTATTTTAAACTCTTTTTCAGAGTATTACCTTCGCAATTTACTTAAAGTCAATTGTATATGAGGAAATTTTTCTTTAAATTTATCATTTAATTCCTTTTTCAAATCTGAAGGTCTTACATAATCTATTACCGACGTCATATATGAAGTAAAAGTTAGCAGAGTACGATGTTTGCCAGCTATTAATTCGGGATCGTCCAAAATATTAGCGGAGTATGCTTGAAACTGAAAAATAAAAAATAAATAAAAAAATAATAATTAAAATATTTACAAAATAGAAAATCAAAAAAGAAGATATTACCTGCAAACTTCTAGTACCATCTAGAGATTCGTCATAGTCCAATTTGATATCTGCCGGAATTGGACTGGCTGCGTTATTACGATTATTATTATCATAAGTGAAACACCTAAAAGATGATAAACATTTTTTTTTTTTTTTGAAAATAAATAATTTAAAATGAACAACAAGAACATAAGTAATGTGAAGTAAAGTTTGCTTTTTACAAATGAGTTGGACGTTAGTGCACCGCTACTCATTAAAAAATAATTCTACATATAATTTATATCTACAAATGTTAGTTTTATTTAATGAATTGTTAAAATAACAACATAAGCATTAGTTTTTAGTAAATGTTAATTTACCATTTGCCTTTTTGCCTCGTCATGACTTTTGTGCTGGAAATAAATGAAATGAAAATGAAAGAAATGAAATCAAATATATTCACGTTAGATGCTTATGCACATACGATTAGGCATATATATGCATTATATTTGATTTAAACTCGCTTCATTAACAAGTCATTACATTCAATCATCGAACAACAAATCAATTTTGTTTAAACCCATTATTTATCATACATAAATACCATATTTTTAGTTTTAATCAAATCAAATCTAATCATTTTTCGCTAATAGATATTTCTAAAATGTCCATTTCATTATGGAAATAGAAATATATGGGACGACTTCCTTTTTTTAATAAACGAATTATAACATCTAGTTGGCATATGGATTATAAAATGGACTTGTGAAAGAAGCTTTGGCTTATTACTGTTTTAAGTGGTATTTCAAATATACGCGAGAACTAGTTTATACAGAGCAACTTGTTGTTGAGAGTTCGACGTTAAGATCCTTTTTGTTTTTTCTATTCGATGATAAGTAAAAAAGTTATATAAGCTGTGACAAAAGAGATTCCTTCATCACTCACTCCTTTAACATCAGTTTACGGAGGAATTTATTTTCAAAAATCTCTCACTCCGTAATTTGTAGAAGGCCTATTGTGATTAGAGCGAAAACATACCATCAAGTGAAGTTTGCATATTTTAGTTTACATATTACTAAGGTTCTCACAGGTTTTATATCGAATAATAATTTTTTATTTTAACTTTTTATTTCACTTCATTCATTTCGTTTTTCTTATTTCGTCAAATTTTCATTCTAATTCGGTTGATGTCTATACAAGCCGAACGCATTTCACCGACTAAGTTATTTATAATTGTATAATTGTGACAATGACCAGTTGGCAGATTGAAATCATCCATCATACCATCAATTTTGAGATATCCCAGCAAAATATTACGGACGGAACCACGGAAGTACCATCATTTTTATACTCACCAGTGAAGGTAAGAGATATATTCATTCATTTTGTTTGCAATGACAAAAAAGAAACCTTAGAGACAGCACAAAGTATATAAAGTCCCGATCAGCATCAAATTTAGAATCGATCTAAGATGTCCGTCTGTCCGCCTAGCAAGCATTCTCCTGGCGGCAAAAAAAACATATTCAAATTTAGTAGAAACATTGGAAGTTCTTTCATATGCGTTGCTATTGAAAATGGGTCAATTCGATCAATGGCTATGCCTACAGTATAAAATAAACTGAAAACACCTCTGTTTTCATAAAGATAGAAAAAATCTGTCACGCCCACCTATTAAAATTTACTTTGCCCCTCTTTTTTTAAGCGAAAGATGGGAGTATAAAAGATTCGGGAAAGCCGAATATAATTTTCATTATAATTTTCGATTGTGTCTTCTATCAACGGACTTCTAAAGCATATGAACGGGTCGCCTTCGAACTTAGAACACTGATCAATATCTACTATGGTCTTTGACACATAATTCCAGTTTTTATAAAGGAAAGAACAAACATATCCCGTAGCAGTAGTTATAAAATAGCGGACTATTCACACATGTTTCATTTTTCATTGAATCTCTGAACAATCCTACGAAAATCCTGCTGAACACTGCTCCAATAAAATCACTGACTTAAATTTGGACTATTTATATGTTCCATTTAATCCATTAAATCTCTTAAAATCCTACAAAAAGCCCACCTAACTTTGCTCCAATAAAACCAATAACTTAAGAACTCTCCAACAATCCAGGCACATTTTGTAGATCGATTTAAACATTTTTTTTATTCGATATTTGTAACACGAAAGGCATTGGAACGTGGTCGTTTCAAAGAGTCTGTTCTGTATTTCGCCCAGAAGAAATATTGAAACAGATAATATCTAATTATAAATAAATGAAATTCAACTTGAAAGCGAGAAGTTTTTAACGGTATGAATTCGATTTGGAAAATGACTCTACGGCGTAGAAATTGTTTTAGGGAAAGGATTATCTAAGATCGAATACTACTGTCTTTAAATAAATTTATTGTTCTATAATCAGCAATTAGATATCTTTTTATTTATTCACTTTTTTAATTAGATAAAATTTCCTCAATTTTCAATATTAATATAATAATAAATAAACTATCAAATCTTATTAGAAATAAATATTTTCTTAATTAGGTAAAATCTAAATAAAAATATTTTAGCGAACGAATATTTTGGAAATAATTCAAGAAATGTTTTAGAAAGTCTTTAAAATAAAACTAAAAAAATAAATTTCATTTTGTAGTTGAAAATTGTTCATAATTTTTCCAATTTTCTAGTAAAATCTTTCGATAACAAGAAATTTTTAATTTTTTTTAAAAATCTTACTAAACATTAGGTACAAGCATTAGTTTTCGCCAGTAACTCCTGCAGGTAGAAGTGAAAAAGTAATGGAATTTGACTTCCTCTAACTAAAATAATAATTTTCCGTTTATTAGAAACTGTTTCTTGATATTTACTTGCGATGGGAAAGATCCAAAAGGAGGGGAAATGGCTATCATACGAATTGACTAAAAATACCATTTCGAACCGCTTGAACATCCCGATTTCATTGCTTAACATTTAGATTATATATCATACCAATTTTTCTCTATGAATGTTTTTTTTTCCAAATAAACAAAAGGTCCAATATTTAACGCATGTACCCAATAGTAAAATGTTTTAAACTTATTTGAAATTCAAATGAATCCAAGTCCAAGTCTCTTGAACATTTTAAAAATCTCTGGAAATATTTAATTATCTATAAAAATCTGAGAATATTTTTGGCAAATGTTAAACGAAATTTCGAACGAAGATCGTTTTCTAATGGACGTAAATCAATTTTTTTTACCCTTTTTTTCTTTTGAGGTTATGTCAGGCAACTTGTTTTACTTTCTTTTATCTGGAAAAATCTAAAATTGAGTAAGGGTCAGGTAACGGTCTACAATACCACTTAAATATATAATTCGAACTTTTTATCGAAATTTTCATTCGCTTTCAAAATTTTAGATGTATTTATAGTTCATTATACAATCATCCCGATAAATGAATTAATTGCATAATCGAAAAAATACGAAATAATTAATGTATGCATTGATTTTATTTTCGCATCGTTAAGAAGAGCAAGATGTACAGAAATAAAAGTATGACTTGAATTTATCAATTATCCTTTATTCTAACGAACTGAAAGTTGCACTACCTTGTGAAGTATTTCTGGGGCAAATTAGAAAAGGTCTATGTTTTCGATATATTGAAACGCTAGTATAATCAAATTATTGAAAGTGAAGTTCCACGATGCGCAACTTTAATGTAAAAATTATCTGTACACGGAAGCTGAGATGGAAATTTGATGCAAATTTGAGAACAAAATATGACAGAAAACAGCAGCTTCTACAGTCGCAGTCGTGCAAGAGATCGGCCAGTATATTCGTAGCAGGATATATAAACTTCGTTGCTATTGACGTATTCATATGGTTTTTAGATAGAACCAAACTTCAGAAGAAATGTATTAAAATTTCATAGCCTTCCGACTATTAGTTTACATCTGTTGCAGTAGCTGTTCTAGTTCGACTCTTCAAAATACGGATTTTATCGATTACTGGGCATTCGGATGATTGTTGATTTAACTTGTGATTTCATTTAGTGATGAATATGTTATCCATTGTTTATACGTTCTCCTACGAATCGTACTATTGACTAATGTCAATATCAGTGAATGAATTATGTCCATATGAATTTTACGAAAATGAATAAAGCATTGATTTTGATATGAATTTAATGAAAATGAATAAAACATTGATTTCAATGATTTGAATATGAATTTACTGAAAACAATAAAGCATTGATTTCAATTAATGATATAAATATGAACTTAATGAAAATGAATAAAACATTGATTTCAATTAATAGAATTTGAATTTTATGAAAATGAATAAAGCATTGATTTCAATGATTTCAATATGAATTTAATGAAAAAGAATAAAGCCTTGATTTAGTGTTTGCTCTCTGCTTTTCATATACAGAAGTGTGGATAAATAAAATGCGCTAATTTGACCTCTAATTTATTTAACGAACGTTTTGGATATAATGCGAAGATCCAAAAGAGAATCACAAGAGTAATTAACCAGAATAAACATTTTTATTTTTAAACTTCAAAAACTTGTCTTTTTCAAAAAAAAAATTGCATCAATTTCGAATCAAAGACCCTTTAATTTAGAAATTGTGATTTTCTAGTTTCGTTATTACTAAATACAAAAAAGACAGTAATATTATACAACTCTTCAAGTGACTTAAGAACCTTTTTTTTTTTTTAAATATATTAGAATTTCCCAAAGTGTCTTTCTAATGACTGGTGTAATTTTTACAATACTTTATATGGGGATATGTACGGAGTGAAGGGAGTTTTATGTAAATGCAATTAACATAAGGGTAGATATGTATGTAAAGCATTTTAGACGGAATTTACGTTTTCAAGATTTGATGGAACTTTTTCTTACCTTGCAATACCATGATTCTTTAAAGCCGTTGTACCGGTAACTTCGATTTGATTGTCGATGAGTGATGTGTTGCAGCTAATTAAACCATGCTTTTTGCCATCCTTACCAAAATAACGTGACGGAACTAATAAATGTCCGTATGAAATATCCTGTCAAAATGTACAGAAGAACGAATATGAAAACAACAAAATAGTTTTCACTTATCTGAGGACTCATTACCTGACCAGTTTCGCCTCTTTCAATACCCAACAAATCGAATGGGTCAAAAGGAGCATCATTAATAGCCGACAATGGTCTGGAACATGAAGTATTACGTCTGCGACCTTCTTTGCGCAATTCGGATCTAAAAATTTATATTATATAGCGTCAAGAGTCTGGGTGTGTACTTATTCGTAAAAATTTACCTTCCATTTTTGCCTTTATAATATGGTAAAGCTGAGAATATGAAAAATGGCACTTTACGTGAGACCAATACGACACGTTCCTCTTTATATTGATGCTGTTTATTCGAATGAACGTTGATATAACGTAAGTCTTTCGCATCGCTTATATGAACAGTTTTAGCGATGCCGCTAGTACTGCCACGATTTGTAAATGAACCGCTGCCACCACCAGCACCGCTAGCCAAACTTCCTGGCGTTAAACTTTCAGTACTGCTGTCATCCGTTATGTGCGAAATCGTGGAATTAACGATGTTATACGGACGTTTCGTACTACTACCAAAAGTAGTGATCTGTTGCTGCTGTTGATTACTATTAGTTGAATTGCGTATACCTAGTGCGGTATTAAGACGTGAACGTCGTTCGGGTAAAATGTTATGGGCATCATTTGCACCATTGCTAAATGTTCTTAGAAATAGAAAAAGCAAAAGACGGCAAATGTGATTAAAATTTTAAAATTTTTAAAAATTTTTTTTTTTTTAAACTAAACTAGCTTTTAATATAAAATTTATTATTTTATAATCTGAGTTCACACTTAAGACTTTTTACGAAAGAATCTCGATTCGCAAGAATTTTGGAGATGGCTTAGCTTTGTTTTAGATGATATTGGGAATTTCAAAACCACTAAACCGTTCAATCTACTGGTTTGATCGCTTGTAAGCGATCAATACTTCTATCGCATTAACATAAATGTCTAAGCTATCTGATCTAGACAATCAATCCAAAAATATTGGATCCACAAATAAATTTTCTGTATTGAAATTTGGATCTTCATAAAATTTACTTTTTGCTGCTACATTTGAATTCTCTAGAAACTTTGGACTTTTTGACGTACCAAATTTTAAAACGGAAAATTAATTTGTGGACCTAAAAATTTTTGTACCGATTGTATAGAAAAGATTTTAACAGGGATTTCATTACACTTATAAAAATGTCAATTGAAACTAAAAAAGCCATCATTTTCTTAACAAATATTCATCAATAGACATCTCCATTTATAGAAAATATTGATCTACATCAGTTCAGTTTTCCTTGGGAAGAGAGACGGGTAAAGGTGAATTTTGCCTTATTGTTTATATGTAGTTATCCCCTTAAGAATACCCGTCTTATACTCTATATAGTGGTGGAAAGTTTTCGACTCCAAGACCTCCACCCTTTTAGAAAATATTGATGTAGAATTTAGTTTCCCTTCGGGAAAGGTACCTAAGATTGCTGGTCCCTGACATTTGGTTAAGGTTGAATTTTGCTTTATTATTTGTATATGTAACACTACTCTCCTTAAAAATATCCGTCTTATCCTCTATATGGTGGTGGAAAGTTTACGACTTTGATACTACCACACATATAGAAAATATTGATATAGAATCTAGTTTCCCTCCGGAGCAGGTACCTAAGATTGCAGGTTTCTGACATTTGCCTATGGCTGACTTTTACTTTATTCTTTATTATAGCTATTCTCTTTAGAAATATCCTCTATATAGTCTCTATAGTTTCGTCTTATCCTCTGTACAGTTTCGGAATGTTTACAACTCCAAGCACTGAATTGGAAGACTGAAATTTATCATAAATATAGTTGGCTGGTGTGCATAGATGAAAAGTGAAATATGGACATAATTCGCTTAAAAATTCACTTAGTATTATTGAAAAATCTATAACAATAAAGACGAGAATGAACAGAAAATTGAAAATATTTTTTATTCAATTGAAAGCAAATAATATTTGATTTTGTTTTTTTTTTGCACTCTACGGCCAATACTGTGATTTAAAGTTTACTATAACTATTTATGAAGATCATCTTAACGTTGGGTGCATAAATAGTAACGCTTAGTCTATGGATATGAATAGCAATGAAAACAAAATATTTACAAATTATTGTACACTCATTTAAATCGAAGTATAAATTCGATAAAATTGTTGGCTTTTAAATGTTATTTGTTCTATATTTTCAATGTTAAATGGAGCGATCATAACGATCTATTTGTTATCAGGCTTTCAGAAAAGGGAAGTCTAGCGTTTTTTTATGATAAATAAAAAAACAAGAAAGAAAAGAAAAACGGATGATTGCATCGACAATAAAGGCGGAAATATATTAAAGAAAAAAAAAAAATTAAAATAAATAAATAAAAAATTCAGTATAAGTAGAAAACTTGAAAAAGGGCCTTGAATTTTTATTAACATTGATTATAAGAAAAAAAAAATAATAATAATAATAATAAAAAAAAACTTAAACAAAAACAAATAAATTATTAATAAAAAAAAAAAAGAGTGCAGTATAGGGCACAGTAAGAGAGATTGAAAAAGAAAAGAAAGAAAACTTTAAGGGGGACCTGAACTTTCGAATAAAATAATTTCTTTGTTTGAAGAATCGAAAGTCCACCAAACGTAAAGGAATTGCAATAGAAGAAGCATTCACATATAATAGGTTTCTTTTATAAAGTTTATGCCGAAGCGATTAGAACGACCTTTAGTTACATAAACACATCGGACTATTTTGCAATGAGTGTTATTTTCTAACGTTAATCTGTTGCACATGTTTTGTTTATTTATAGAACGACGAATGTATACGCATAGAATTCTCATCGTAGCGTTATTTATTATTATGCGAAGTCCACATGCGATATATGTATATGTATATATGGAAAAGATTAACACAAACTGGTACTCGCTAAACTGGAACTACAAAGACTTGTTGTTGTTCGTTAAGCGTTTATTTTTGCCGGTTTGATTAATAATAATAATAATAATAAAAATACTAATAGTAAAAGACTCACGTGTCCATGTCTTTGTTTATATAAGCAAACATATACATATACATAAACGTACACATATATATACGCAATAATATATGAGCGCTTGTAAATATATTGTTGTAGACTTTATCAAGTTAAATTTTATAGCGTAGCCCTAAAAACATAAAAACATGTACACACACACACACATACACACACGAAGAAGGGAATTTAAAGATAATAACCGCAACAACTACAAATCCATTTTACATACGTTACACATATAATCGACATTAACCATAAATACATTAAGTTCCCTATAAACGAGCACGCTGTAGTTTTTAAGGAGCTACTTAAAGTTTATTTTCAATTTTATTTTTATTTTGTCTTTTGTTTTGTTTTGTTTTTTTAAAAACAATGACACAAAAAATACTAAAATTATATGCATAAAACGCTTTAAAATGGTAGAGTAAATAAAAACTGAGAGCCTGGTGTTTTACCTTCAATGAATTGGTCCTAGGTCGAGGTCATTAGTTTCATATTAATTTGAAAGAAGGAAAGAAATATAAAGAAACACATACAAAATATATATAAATAAGAATTTTAAAAAAATCTGAGAACCCAAGAGCAAAAAAAAAAATAGGCTTTTTTAAATAAAAAAAAACTATGCTACGCTATGTGCGTTAATATCAAGGGCGCCATTTATAAAACACGTGCTACCAATTATCACATACTCCACCGCATTCTGCTCATCGTATTTAATTAGCTTTACAGCAAATAGTATTTTACTGGGTAAACGAAGCAGTAGCACGAGCTTGTAATGTTTGTAAATATAAATTTAATTCATTCGCATTATATTCACTACTTAAACACTGGGAACATATTAACTTGGTTTCTTGTTTTGTGACATCGCAAGTACAAAAAGAGAAAAAGCAACAATCAATGTACGAGATTTTTCTCAATGAGAGCTGAAACTTTTCTAACATTAGATGACATGAATCTGATATCAGACAGGCTTAGCTTGAGTCGCAGAGTCAATTTACTCGATGTCCTTCTGTCCTTTCTATCTATTCTTCGTTGGAACTGTCATTCGTTGAATTCCCCTTTGCTTAAAGCGTTTGATCACAGATTCGATATAGTATTGATCCGTCTGTGTGAAAAATCGAGTTGATTTAGCGTTGTCCATCTGTCCTATCTGTCTTTCGTTGGAATTACCCACGTCTGAAAAATGAACATTGACAGTTCCATGTACTTATTGGGATGCATCAAAGAGCTAATTTAGTATTGTCCGTCCGTCCATCTTTCTTCATCTATTTTTCGTTGGAGTTGTCAAGGTCACAAAAAATCAACATTGGCAGCTCTATTATCATATATTCATTAGGGTGCATCCAAGAGCTGATTTAGCATTGTCCGTCTGTCCATTTTTCTTCATCTATTTTTCGTTTGAGTTGTCAAGGTCATAAAAAACCAACATTGGCAGCTCTATTATCATATACTTATTATGATGCATTAGAGAGTTAATCTAGTTACGTTCGTCCGTCCGTCATTCTTCCCATTCTTCGTGGCAATGGTTATTCATTGAATTCCCATATACTCTAATCGTTCTGGATTAAGAAGTCGATTTCATGTGAAAGGCGAGTCGTTTTAGCATTATCCGTTCGTCCTAGTCGCTTTTCGTTGAAATTATCAACGTAAAATTGATACATGAACATTGACAACTCTATTACCATATATATACTTATCAGGGTGCATCAGAGAGTTGATTTAGCGCTATCCGTCCGTGGATCATTCTGCATAGAAATTGTCAATTTACGAAAATTAACACTGAAAGCTTTGTTTTCATACATTCATTAACGCGATTTACGGTCTCAATCCGTCCTTCCGTTCTTTTATCTATTCTTCGTTGGAATTGTCATTCGTCAAATCCCTCATTTACTTAACGGCCTGGATTACAGAATTCAATTATTGTGAATATTTGAGTCAGAGTCTCTTTAGCGTTGACCCTCCATCCCTTGGTTCTTCGTTAGAATTATCGAAGCTATAAAAATTAATATTGACAGCTGTATTCTCATATATTCATCATGATGCATAAGAGAGCTGATTTACTGTTCGTTCCTCTTTCTGTAAACTGACAATCGCTGTCGAAAAATCGAAATTATCGCAAAATCAATTTAATCCAATTAGAAGCTTAAAAAAGTTTTTTCTCCGTAAACAATTCGAAATTCAAAACAGTTGCGATAGAAACCTTGAACTCAGCTGCTCTCCTACTCTACATCTCAACTATTTATGATACTGGTCACAGTTCGTTTAACATCGAATATATTCGTAAAAAATTTCAAAATTCATATTTACTCCGATAGTGTACGATTTGAAGTACATATCCCCATAAAGCTTCATGTAAATATAAGTTAGAATTAAGTTAAGACGTAAGACATTTTACGTAAGGAATTAAACATTTCATTGTTTTAGGTAGTCTAAAATATATTAAGCCTCTATGACTTAAGTAATCCCCCATCTATGTATAGTATGCTTTATATTTTTAACTCTACCTAATAACTGCTTTAAAATGTCAGTGACCACGATTCGGTCCTTATTTATTTTTAATGTAGAGAATGCGTAGAAATATGTGCTTCTCTTTCTCAGTACAAACTCTATTAACAAATTATTATATATATATATATACATACGTACATATATACAAATATATATATATGTATATACATATATATATATGTATATGCAAGTTTGTATATCTTTTCACCTTTTACTTTGTCTGGCGTTCTTTACAATTTAGTTGTTGTTGGGGAGCCCTCTTAGGAAATTAATTAACTTAATATATGCGTTCGTGTAGATGCACGTATATGCGTTTTTGCTTGATGTCAAGTGTCATTTATTCGTTTTTTTTTTGGGGAGTGCTCTTCTTAAATACATCAGAAAAACCGTTAATTAGTTGGAGTTTTCTACCAGGCTTTCAGCATTCATGAGAAAAGAGAACGCTACACTACAGGCTAGGAAATTAGAGAACCCAAAAATTAAATGAATACGCACACACGTATGTATATACATATATATTTTATACATACAATAACAAATATATACATTTATACATATCTACATAGAGAGATATATACAACTACATTCAAAACAAGCATTAAAAATTGAAAAGGATATAATTGCTGAGTAATTAAAGGAAATTGTGTGTAGAAAAATCGAAATACATATCAGTGCGTGAATAAATGAAAATTAAATTTTAGACAATTTTGTGATAATAAAATAAGTAAAAAATTCACTGAACATTTGAAATAAATAAAAGAAACTTTATTATATACTTTGACGCTGTTAAAAAGGCGAGCATTAATGAAGAGAGATCACTGCTCTAAAAATGTTTTAAAAGGAATCAAATCTTTTAATTTAATATTCATTTATATTATCCTCGAAAGCGAATTATTTGCAAGGTATCAAAATACCTATTAGAGAGATCTTATAAGTTATATAATATAAAAGAGATTGTCTAAAAAGTATTGAGCGTTTAGGCAATGAAAATTCTTATCTACGCTTCATTTACTTAAAGTGTAGAATTTCTCTCTCCTTCTTGGCCTTAAAATATATTTTTTCTTATAAGACTTTTTAAGGTCATTTGCAAAAAAAGAAAAACATATTCAAAATTTAAAGAAGAAGAAGATGAAGAGTTCCAAACATTATCTGAAGAAATTAAAAATTATTATCCATGGATTTGACTTAAATTCGATCCAATTTTTCTAGACCCTTTATCAGGTAATTGAAGCCCTCAAGTAAATAGTAGTATGGATAAGCAATGGTTTGTAATTTATGGCAACTAAAGTATTTCGGAAGACTTTTCACCTAAGAGCCTCTATTTGTGAAAGACTGATATGTTGTCTTAAGTGTATGGTGCCTCGCAAAATAAACGGGACTATTTTTAGTCGCGGGTGTTGAATCGATGGCTGCCTGGTTTGGAAAAATTTATTTCTTTACTAATATTTTCGAAATTTACTTTAAGCTTTTATCATCAATATTGATGTCATATGATCTTAAGACGGCCTTAATGCGTTTTCTTAAATACTAAGTTTTTAAATTCGTTCGTTTACCTTAATTTAATAGTCATTCCAGGTATAATGTGTAATGTGATCTCAAAAAAAAAAAATAAAAATATTTTTAAAGCATTGCTTAATGACTATTTTAATGTTTTAAATTTTCATATTTTTTAAGCTTCTTACTTCGCGTATTACTAAGTGTAGTATAACTGTCATAACCTTGTTGTTTCCTAACGTATTAAAACATTAAATAGGCTTAAGCTTATTGGCTTTCATAATGAATAATTTCCTTTTAATTACAAAGCGGATTATATTTCGTTATGGTAACTCACACTCAAATGCCAAACCATTGCATGTCATAATAAAATATTTTTCAATTATTTTCAAATGATTTTACATGTGAAAATTGTTTAGTTTTAGTATAATAACTTATTATGGTGACCAGATTACAAGGTATGGTGTTTAACTTTTAGGCCTCACTCTTATTAATGAGTCTAATCTGCCATCGTAAAATACAATTCGAACTACTTGTGGTTATTTTGTAGTTGCACGCTACATTGAAATTTATTGCAAGAGGTCTTTTATGTTTTTCTCAGTATTTTTGATCGTAAAAATTGTTTATGATTTTTTACATCAGTTGTTGAAGAAAATGGATGAATTTGTTTTGCCATAGTTTTTTTAATATCTACCAATATGCATCAATGATTCCTTAAATATATGTATATATTTATAATATATCACTCAATAAGTTCGTAGGATTATATGTTGATATTACGAATCCATATCATATTTAGATAATAGCAACTTTCATAGGAAATTTGTCTAAATTTTATGATATTTCGACCATTGGTTTGCAGTTATTTTAGTTGAATTACTTTTGTAACTTTTTAAAACAATCGGGAAAATCTGAATTTTGTGGATTGACAAATCATTACCTTTTAATGAGAAAAAATACCATTCAAATTAAGAATGGGCTTAAAAAGTGTTATGGCAACTCTAGTCCGTTAAAAACAACTATTTGCCGACAGTTTGCTTTGAACGAAATCCTGGGAACACGAATAACGCTAACTGCTCCGATCGCTGCAAACCGGCAGTTGTTCTAGAAAACGTAAAAAAACTAAACAAAGTCGTTTTGGAAAGACCGAAAAGGGTAGTTGTCTGTGATATAGCTAACACCTTCATGATATCAGAAGGTTGCATATTTACTATTTTAGATGAACATCTGTCTATTAGGAAGGTCTGTTCGAAGTGTGTACAACGTTTGACCAACGTTTTTAACCAAAAATAACACAATGTTGAAACATGGACTCATCACTGCACTTCATAGTCAAATCGGCAGGCAACTAAGTGGACAGAAGCCGGCGAAAGCCATCCAAAGTGACCAAAACCGCAAAATTCCGCTGAAAAGACTACGATGTCATAATTTCGGGTGGCGCATTCAACTATCCTGAAAAGTGACAAAGGATCAAAAGTGAATATTACGTAGCAAAATATTGCAAAAAAAGGTTCAAATCAAGAAAAATCCACCGTGCCACAACACAATAACAAAAAAAAAAAAACTATCCTATGAACTTATTGAGTGACATGGTAGTTAATCTGATTTTGATATCAGACATTATCTATGCGTTCATGTTTTCGATTCTTTGTTCTTGATTAAATATAACGCACATGCTCCTAGTATATATACCCAGACACGCCTAGAAAAAGCTAGTGACTAAAATCAAGAAAAAGGCGTGAGAAAGCTATATGAAAGCACATTGATATAAAAATACTATGTTACAAGTCGATAGGTCTAACGTCAGAATTGTGTAAATTTTAGTTCGAATTGGTCACCCATCATAATCTGGAAAGTTTTCGGCGGATATTATCTGTTTGCAAATCCAAAAAGTTTGGTCCAGGAAAAAAGAATTGAAAGAAAAGATTAACTCATCGCGGAAATTAAAACGCATTTTAAGGATTTTGATTGATCGTTCGTAAAGGGGATACTATAATGTCAGAGAAGCGTTGGATTGATCGTATCACGCTTGAAGAAGAAAATGTAGGTGAACAAAAATGTTGCAAAAAAAAAAATTTTTTTTACTTAATCCGGAGAAATATTGCCGTTCAAGCTGTGCTTCCATAGCGAATGCAGTTTTTACACTTGTTAAAATTTTCACCGATTAACGGTTACTTTTTCCTAATGTATTAATTTGAGTCCCTGCCTAACAAAGATTTCCCATAAAGTGGATATAAAACTTTATTTTGCAGTTAATTGATTAAATTTTAAGCAAATTTTATTGCTTCAAATAGTAACGAAAGATACGGCTAGTTTTCTTATAGGTACAACTATTAAGAAACAGAACAGAGCCGCCATTTTGAGTTTACAAAATTATTAATTGTTCTTTTTTAAAAATTGAAACATATTTTTAAAAATTACTTTTTGTTTGATTCTTTTTAATCCATCTTACATAGGCTTTTTAATAGTTCTTTAAAGAGAACATTTTATTTTAAGCTACAAACGACTTGTTTTTAAAATTAATTTTTAAATAAGTAACCTACGTGCCTCACTGGATACATTGAAGATAATTTTAAAAATTGTTTTGTTTTTTTTATTTATTATGGATAGAAAATTATTACGAATGATGCATTTTTTTTGTTTGAAATAATTGTATAAAATATTTTTAAAAGATTATTGTTGTTTGATTAATTTTTATCGATTTTACGTAAAATTTTTAACAATTTAAAAAAAAAAAAAATTTGTTTGATTACAACGACATTTTAAAAAAAAAAAACCTTCTACGTGCCTCACTGGATGTTGAAGATTATTTTAAAAATTGTTTTTTTTTTTTTTTATATTATTATGAACAGAAAATTATTATGAAAGACCGAGCTCCGTCATACCGTATTTATAAAATCATGAAATTATTTTTTTAGATAATTGAACAAGAAATTGAAACATTATTAAAAAAAATTTTTTAAACTCTTAATAATTTTTTTTTTTAAACTACTAATAATAATAATTTTTTTTAATAATTTTTTTTAAACTACTGATGAGCTTTTTTTAATTTACATTAATATTTTTTTTTTTCAATGAAATTACTTCAAAGTTTTGTATTCAAAAGGCAAAGTTACCTTTTAATGCAATTTGGTCGCATGAATATTCCAAGAGGGTGTTTTTTGGGAATAATGCGACATGCAAGAATTCCAATAAACAAAGCAAAAAGACTTAAGTTACGTTTTTTTAAATAAATTACCAGTTCTTTAGTTAAATATGGTGTTTTCATTAAAAATTAATTTTTAATTGCCAATTTTCTAATCAACGTTTTTTGTTATTACAAAACAAACAGAAAACAAAAAATAAATAAAAACACAGAAAAAAAAAACAGTTGTCAATAATTCTCACGATTAGATTATCTTATCGCCTCTTTTGTCACATTTAGTGTATATTTATAGAATACAACAACTCCAATATACAATAAAAGCAAAGCCAATTGGGATCAACAAGTCTATCAATCTTTGTGTATATATATATATATATATATATATATATGTTTCCTTGCATTGTTTATTTTAGCATTTGATTCCGCTGCTTTATGAAAGCCTACTTGAAACAGCGATTATGGATTGAGTGATAAGCGACAAAAAAGGAAAAGAAAACAAGAAAAAGAAAAGGATTTCAACTAAAGTTAGGATTTATTTAATACGAGCACTTTGAGATAAAAAAAATTTATAAAATCTTAAATGCTTAAAATACTTATGAAAGCAATTCTTTAATTTTACAATAAAATGTAAACTTTTTTTTTGAAAAAAAAAAAAAAATGCAGTGAAATGTCAGCTAAATTGATTTCATTATTGAAAATCACTAAATAAAAGATAAAGAGTTTTCGATTAAAATTTTTGAAATCTATAACTTGGCCAATTTTTTTTTGTTTTAAAATAAATACATTTTGAAATTTCAAATTCATTAGCAATATATTGATCGGACTGTGAACTTTTAGGTGTCGATATTAGCGAAAGAATTTTTTTTGTTTTTTTCTTGTTTTTATTTCGTATAAATATTGTAAAATTATTCACCCATAAATAGTCGATTTCTATTAATCATTGTTTTTGGAACTTTGGCCAATGAGTGACTCATCGGGGGGACTGTGTATAATAAATAATTTTCTTTTGACAGCTGTCTTAATAAGTTATTCAGAGTTTTGGTATTTGAAGCAATTAACGTAATTACGAATTCATTTGTAGTAGCTTTTAAACAAAAATAGGTCACTTATACACTCAAGAACAGAACAGTTGCAGCAGCGCATCTGCTTTTATGTTATTCAGATTTTTTTTCATCTTTTTTTTTTTTTTTCTTGTGATATTATCGGTGAGAACATATAATGGCACGATAATTTACTGGTGTTATCTTACTTCAATTCGAATAGTAGCACTTTATTCTATTCTTTGCTAAATGCAAAAAGTAGTTCATCCGCCCATCGGTTTTGAAATGTGATAATAGCAACATCTGTATTCTTTTTTAGCCTTTAAGTCATAATTACTACTCTAATTTAAGTGCTTTCGTTCTATGAAAGAAAAACTCTGAATAGTCTGTTCCAGTATCTGTAATAGTACTGCAAAGTATCAAATAGGGCGACAACCATCATTATTCTATTATCTTTTTACAATTTTATGATTTGTTGTGCGAGGGATTACAGTTACTTAATAATTTATCTAGAGAATAATATAAGTTTTAAAGTTTTAGAAAGACGTGTTCTCTCATTTATGCAATAATTAAATCAAAGGTTAAGCCCCCTTTAGGATTTTGATTAGTTCCAACGTGCAAATACTCATTTGAAAAAAATCGTAATTTCTAATAGTTTTCTATGAAATTTCGTGGAAATCCACTACTTCGGTTTATAAACTAAGTATGAAAGATTTGTATCGTAGAATAGGCCATTTTTTGAAACACTCCCTATATAACCGTATTCCTATTAAAAGTAGACCTTTGTATGGGAAAATTTATAATTTTTAACAGAAAATTCGTTTTTAACAATAATTTGATTAATTGTACCAAATTTGCCCAACGTGGGCCTATCTTTGGGATAACATCCTACATCAGGGTTTTCTTGAAAAGTTCGTCTCTGTATGATCCAAATTTTAATATTTCATGCTTAAAATTTGTCCATAAAAGCGATGTGCCGTAAAAAATGATTGTACCACCTTGTGACCACATAGGTCTATTACCTGGGTCCTTAAGGGTTCTCAAGAAAAGTAAATTCTTATATGGTAGCAGTCTTTTTTTTAAAGTTGAAGAATAAGATCTTTGACAGAAAAATTTAATTTTCTAACCTTGGGTCACTACTTACTACTTCACGTATTAGCTCTCCTTCTCTATTAAGACTACCGCGAAATTATGCTTTGACATCCAAAGAAGGTATAATCTTTGAGTTTTATCACGAAACTAAATGAAGAACTGTATTAAACAAAGTAGGCAAGGTACTGAAAAGTCAACAATCAATATTTTATTCCCTTTGGGAACAGACCCCAAAAGTATTAAAGTCGATTCGAACTACTCCGTCCGCTTGGTTTTATTGCATCTCTGAAGCAGGTAGGAACTAATGGTAGAAACGTATTAGCAACCGTGAAGCTTTAAACACCAGTTATTACGAATATTGATGGAGCAACATAAATACGAAGTCAATTAACAAAATTTTCCACTTTTTTAGATATTCATTGAATATGGTGAGTTTTTCCAATGGCGTATAAAATTTGTTTATGTTACCTACAGCATACAGTATGCAGCTGTATAGTATCATCCATTTCTTGGTTCGGATTTTGCAACCTTGTTTCAGCAACATATGTAAAACAGAACTGTCATCCATAGCACCATATGTTTAGAGTAAAGTCCGCCATTTTACCATATGGATCGCTTAACAACTGCTAGACATGTTATAATAGTAAAAATTTACTACAGAAATGTTGATATTATGGAATCTTGAAGATTCTGCATTGCGAACAGATTATGGTTGACATACTCGTCCATCTTTTGGTCAATATCGTGCGATATCTCAACTTTAGATTTTTTTTTTGCGGGATTATACAAAGCAACGAGTCTGTGTGAGCAATCCTTAAGCTCTTGACGCTTTGAAAACCAATATATGGCAAGTTATGAACGAGCTATTGCTTTCTATGGGCCCTTTATGTGCAGTCTAGTTCGGAAATGGACTAACTTTGCAATCACGAAGAAAATTAATATTTTTCCTAAATTATAGCTTTTGAAATTGGAGAGTTTTTAGTTTAGAAAGCTTGAGGTTGACTCTAAAGTTTTTCGTTTGAAATTTTGAAAAAAAAAAAGCATATAATAGGTGTACCAATTAAAACGAATAAACGTATGCGGACATTCATCGTTCTCGTGACTAAAATATTCTGCATGAAATCTAGCAAACAGTTTTCTAACCGTTCCATAGCTTAAGGCAATTACGCCCCAGGCCAGTGCTTAATCATTTCCGCACCTTTACACATATGTTTTTTTTTCTAATTTAAAGCAGATTAATATGAAGAGAGAGAGGAATACTAAATTGTAATAGGCGGGCGTGCTAGTGAAAGAACTTCCAATGTTTTCGCCAAATTTAAACCCGATATCTTAATTTTTGCAGCAGTAGGGGATTGTTTACCATAGACATTACAAAAACGGTCAAACGGACAGATGGACAGATCGCTTAAATTGATTAAATATGATGCAAATCAAGAATATATATACTTTGTGGGGTCTCCGAAGTTTCATTTTTGGTAGTTACAAACCAAATGACAAAATGAAATATACCCCCCCTTGACCTTCGGAGGTGGGTACAATTTTTTATGCATGGAATGTAAACAAGCATTTTAGCGAATATAAGTTCTTTCTTATCAGCAATCTATTACGAACACTTACGTTATATTTTCGTCGCGCAGTCATATTCGCACGAGAGCATTATTGCTGCATACCCAACACTAAGTAGCGGACTATCATAAGCAGAAAGTACTATCAGGGATTTTAGTTTTACTTGTCGAAAACAAAAGCAATCAAAAGAAAAGATTTAATATAAAATAAATTCAATTCCATCCCGTTTTTTTTTTTTTCTTTTTGCGAAACATGTTTTAATAGTTTCTCGCACATGTTCTTTTACCAAACTTGAAATACTTCGATAATATTTGTTAGGTACAAAGTATGTTTCTCTTTAATCTCTTTTGTGCTTCATATTTGTTTACGAAAATGTGAAGAAAAATAAAATTTGTGAACAAATAGTTTCGGATTTCAATTCAACATACATTTACGGTTCATTATTATGGTAATTTTTTATATCATTTTGATTTTTTTTTTATTTTTTTTATTTTCGACAATTCTCTTTTCGTTAATGGTTTGTTTATGTTCCAAATATCCAAATACCAAAAAGAAAAAAAAAACAAGAAAAAAGCAAGAACAAAAAAAACTCAAGCAGAAATATAACAACAATCCATGTGTTGTTTACCCTTTCCAATGCTAGATTGTTGCGTATTTCTTTGAAATTTTACTACAACGCAATTTCTACGTCAGAAACCTTGGAGTTTCATTAAGGAAATGTATATGTGTATATCTATTTTTATTATACATTTTAACATACATATATGCATACATGCATGAATACATATAAAGTTGTTATTGGTTTTTTATGCCGCTATTTGTTTATTTGCTTTTAAATACTTAATGCTTTTTTCTTTTAAAGTTTCTTCCTCTTCGTGTAAGAGTATCTTATGCGAGCGAGAAGTTTATTTTTTTTTTTCATTATTTGAGAAAAAAAATTACCACATCACGTGTTGTGCTTCGAATGCTACAAGATCTTTTGCAATAAATGTGAATTTTTATTTTTGTTTGTTTTTTTTTCGTAAATTCTTTGTAAATAATTTTATGTGAATTTAAAGAATTTTTTATCGCATTTTTAAGAACAAAGTTAAGTTAAGATTATACGAGAAATCTTTCACACTTTGACTTTATATAGAAAAAATTTAATAACGAGTAATCGGATTTTATATTTGGAGAAGAAATCATTTAAACGATTTGCGATAGATCTTAGATCTTGCTCTCTTCAATTATCAATCGATATTTAAAATAGACACAAAAACATTTATTAATATTTCAAAACTCTTGAAATTATTATGATGGTTAGAGGTTAGGTTATATTTAACCTTTAGTTAACATTCGTATTTAAAGCTATCCTCTTCAAAACTGTTCTCACGAAACCTTGGCTAGGTTAGGTTATATTTAACCTTTAGTTGACATTCGTATTTAAAGCAATTTTCTTCAAACTGTTCTCACGAAACCTTTCTATGTCAACTTTGATTTGAAATATTTCAATGAAAAATTCATTAATGCAGAAAAGTAAAATCGAATTATGAAGGGCTATACCCCGCTTAAAAAGTAACGCAACTAGTACATCACAATGTAATTAATTAATTAATTACAACTGACGTATGACCACCACTATAGTCAATGCTTAATCGGTAAAGGTATAAGGCTTGCCGATTAGGCATAGATCTCTTAGGCTTTCTTTATATGCTATCCAGTTCTTGCCATTTCTTTCTGACCATCGTCGTTTTTAGAGGACATACCAGTGAGTAATGGGTCGTATTGAAATGAAACAAAAGTAGCTCTTTCGGAATAGTACAGTAATTATAAAAAGTTTTTTACTATTTTTAATTATTTTATTGGCAGACTGGGATTAGAAACATATAAATTTCCGATTTTGACAAAAAGTAACCGCTTAACTTGCCGTTATCTCGCTCACCATTGAGTATTATGTTCCGGTCGATAAGAGCTATAAGAAGTATTTTTCAAATCCATCGTATGATTTGTTTGCAAATGCTTATGAAAATTTTCTTCATTTCTTAATTTTACGTGCTTTATTATTACGATAACATCATCGTGAAATTTGATCGTTTGAAATTGATCGTTTATCGGTATAATCATAACGTTGGCAAATTCTTGATAGTGTGCTCAAAATTTTTCTCTTAGAAAACGAAGAGCGACAGTAAATTTGATTAATTGTCAAATATTGGTGAAACAAGTTGCATGTTCAAGTTAAAAATGATAATGATTAGATCATACATTGGACAATATGACTGCAAAATATTAAAACTTCAAAATAAATTAAACGTAACGTTATCTTAAACAACTAAACGCTTATGTGTATGCAAAAGGGTTTGTACTTTGCTTTCTATACTTTTTACTCCTAGAGTCCTATTCCAGCATATGCATCTATTTTCACTTTAATCAGATTAGGTTAACACTTTGAGTTACCTTATATGTGTAACGATAATTAGGCATCCCGATGCTGGCGCTGGTGTCATAAAACTAATTATAAAATGCTTACAACTTACTTAATAAGTACATTTGTAGAAGTGTCTACAAGTGTTTATAACGGTAAAAGTTATTATTACTTAATTGAAATGACATTCATACGCCTTTATTACCAACAATGTAATGATTTTAATTATGATAAGCGCTAGAAATATATGGCCATAAAAAGAAGGAAAAAGAAAGTTATGTTTGCCTGTAGTCGAATTGTTTATACCCTTTTTATGTGTATGTTATCGTAGTTAGAAAAAAAAATATAAACAAATTAGAAAATTATATTCGTTTCGGGCGAACCGTTTATACATATCTCCTTTATCTTAAAAAAAAGGGGCGGGAACTGAATTTTAACAGGTGGGCATGGCAGATTTTTTTCCATTTTTATGGAAAATATCGTGGAAATTTTTATTTTGCAATCTATAAGCACTGAGCAAAATAGCTAAAAAAATAGATTTGTTTTCATCCTATTTTGTACTGTAGGCGTGACTTGCAAACTTTTTATTATACGAAAGAACTTCCTATGTTTCTGCCAAATTTGAAGCCGATATGTTCATTTTTGTATCCAGGAGAATTTTTACTATGGACATTACATTACGCAGACAGACATGCTTAAATCGATTTTAAATTTGATGCTGATGAAGAATATATAGACTTCATGGGTGTCTCTGAAGTTTCCTTCTGGGCATTACAAACAAAATGACGAAATTAATGTACACCTCAATTCTGGTGGCGGATAAATCTCGGTACTGGATGTCTACTATATGGGTATGGACGATTTTTTCATTTTTCTACAGGTCATGAAGAATTATTCACAGATGGAGGCAAAAAACAAAAATTTTTTAGGTTTGTCTACGTTATAACACAGACGATCCCTTTGATAGATTTGGTTCATTTTCATTATCAACCAGAGGATCCAAAGTTTTTTTTATCACATTTGAAGGCGATAAATTAATTTTTGCGACGGGGAGAATATATGTTATACACAGGCGGACAAACACAGACTTGCCTAAATCGATTAAGAATTTCTTACTGTTCAGGAGTATATGCGTATTTTACACGGTCTTCCTAGCTTCCTTCTAGATCTGGCAAATGTTTTCATATACTGAATGTAACAAACTTTCGATAGTGCTTGTAAAAGTATACGAATAATTATATAGGAGATAAATTATAATAGAAATGATATATTAACCTACATAAGATTTCAACTAAAGCCTACTAAAATAAAATTAATGTCATAATTTATTATTACGGTATTTATTATTTCATCGTTTATTATTGTAGCATTAGTTCGAATGCGTCTGGCAGTATATCTATCAGAGAGAAAGGGAGATAAAGGAAGAGAGAGAAAGAGGGAGACGCATAGAGAAAGAGAGAAAGAGAGAGAGAGAGAGAGAGTGCGAGACGGAGAGAAAGAGAAAGCTCTCGTTAGAAAAGAAAGAGAAAGCAGAGAAATTATAATAGATCCGCTACCTTGCATTCTGGTCTCAAACTCTTCCGCAATCCTTTATTACTGTACTGAGAAACAACCTCGGAGTCAATCTTAATGAATCGTATGTGAAAAAATATTATGTACCTGTGTGTAGTTCGATCATTTTTTCTTGAACTCACTTGAAAAAGTCATTTATTGAGAAAAATTGGTACAATATCAAATCAAATATTTCCGATTGTTTCCTATAATTTTTTGCCATCTTCCTGGTAACATTGCGACACCGTGTCGGAAGAATTCACGATCTTTTGAGGGCTATCCATGAATCGACCCGTTTTCATACCTTCTCAACTTTGTGGATTCGGTTAGCATCGAGAGACATCTATGGTAAGGAAACCTCTGTGTGGCAGGTTTGAAGGTAGAGTAAAATACGGGAAAAAATATTTTTAGTTTATTCGCCAATTTCTCAAACATCAGAAAAAACTTGAGGCCATTAATTGTTTACTAATCTATTACGTTACGAATGAAACTGAGTTAATCTTGTAGAGATACTAATAAGTAATTATTTAAAACTAAAAATCCTACCATTTGATAAGACATCCTTTCCTGTTCATCGAACTAACAAATATTTCAGTTATACTTAAATGAATGTTTTAATGATCGATTCTAGTAAAAAGAAAAAAGATAACCGCTTCTAAACCTCTTATTATCAAATTGTAATCACTAGGGTTTGTTAAAGAATACAAGTTTTTGCTACGCATTACTATTACTTTAGTACAACAAGCAGTTTTATATGCACTTGTAGTTAGTATTCTCTCAGCAAAGATATAAAAAAAATTTTTTTTTTTTGGTCTGTAATTATTTTAATTTATTAAAATATTAATAATAAATTTTCATTGTTGATTAATTTATGATAATACTTGTGTTGTTATTCTAAGTGTGTTGCTGTAAAATTGTTCAAATATGAAAAGCTACAGTCTAAACAGTGCTGTACACGTCTGTGAATTTTGTGACGTAAATCGTACAGTTCATCCATATTATGTGAGCACGAAGAAATGCGGTTATCAGGTGTTTTTGTTTAGTTTTTGTTTACAGGGTTATTACAATTTTTATTAATACAATTTAATAGATTTTGCTCTTCTTTAATCAGTTTAGATAGATAGAGAACATGAAAATAATTTTAATTGGTTTTCGAAAATTGACTTTAAATATTCATTCACCTAAAATTTAGGAAACAACATCAAAAGTCGCAAAAGATGAAATTTGCCAGAAATGCTTTTAATTTCTTTTTTTTTTTCTTTTTTTGCATACATTATATATCAATCGAAAAAATTCAAAAAGTTTTTTGAAAAAAAAAAAAAAATTATAAATGTGTTTGTCGTCAATAATTTAAGAAATTTGAACAATATTTTTTATATTTTTATATAAAAATTTTTGTAAAAATTGCAACTATTTCTGTTTCAAGATGACCGAAATTAATAGAAAAGCTGAACACATTTTTCTGTATAACAGGGTTACCCAGCCTACAGCTTTATATTAAGGCTTGTATATACCATGTCTTATAACAATATCGTATTTAGCAATTATTATCGAATTAATTTTTTGCCAATCGGCTTCCTATAATACTAACAGGCCTTTTTCGTTTCTTCCCTATAATCTAAAGTCTTTCAAAAAATTTGTTTCATATTACGTCGAACTATAACAATCAAAAAAGAATTATTCAATTGATTTTCTTCTTCTTCTTTTTTCCAAAGGGATGTTCGATAAGAAATTTATATGATTCTACTTGTCAAAACTACCAAGTCCATAAAGAGCTCTAACTTAGCACCTGGCTTACACCTAATAAATAATCCTTTAATGTGGAAGTACCAAGTTAGTATCTCCGTAGAATTAATACGAAAGCTGTTACGAATGTATAATTTTAATTAGAAAATTAAAATTTCAACCAAATTAATTTAGGGTAAATGCAGCAGATGAAGTTCGGAAAGGTATGTGATCTTAGAAGTGAAAAAACTACAAAAGTCAACTAATGCGTCAAAAAGATGTTTTTATATCGTGTAGAAAATTTTTGTTCACGATTCCGAAGAGAAGACAAAAATAGGATAATTTAGACATAACTTTTCCTTATATACCAACCAATGAATAGTTTTGATTCTTTAGTACTTAAAAGAACCGTCCTCTTCTATCTACAATTTTTTCTGCCATCTATATAGAGTACAAAATTAAAATAAAAGAAAAGTAAATTAAATACCACAGCTACGAACCTAAAATTTTAACACCGGACTGTTAAATGATTAGCAGAATCCTGTTAACCAAAGTCTTCGAAGGATTTTCATCAAAATATAGTTAAAATATAATTAATTTAGAATTTTTTGAACGCGAATCTTATAAAGAAAACATAACTTCTCGTTAAGCAAATAAAATTTGATTCAAAAAATTTATTCTGTTTTATCAAATATGAGATTGAAAAACCAGAACTTTGCTTGGCCACTTTGGTTAAACCAAGTACTGCGAAAAAATGAAATTGATGTTGCATGAATCTTTGGTCCATACTCGTTAAAGTTAAAATTTTTGGTTTGTGACTTTGCTAGTTAAATTAAAATTTAATTTCTTTCTCAAGCTGACCTTGGAATCCAAAACTAAATTGTCTTGAATTCAAACTCGACTTAATTGCTTTGATTGAAAAAATATTTTGAAAGTTAAACAATAATAAAAATTTGTTAAATATTCATTAAGGACGTTCCCAAGTCCATTTTTAATACTTTCACTGTTTGAGATATCACAAGATCTTGTTGAAATTACATAACCTATACTTCCAATATGTTAACAATTTTCATCATAAATTGTCAGCTTAATTGTTGAGAACGTCGCGTAATCAATAAACCTAATTCACTTGATTGAACTCTCGTATAGTGATTGCACTCCTTGCAGAAATATTAGAAATATTAGAAATTAAAACTAATTATTATAAAGTCGCCGTAATCGGACGTGAATTTTGGTAAAACATTTAGGAATTTATATTAAAACGTTTTTAAGGCTTGTAACGTTTTATAATTAAAGGCCAAAATAAACACGATTACATAACCTCAAAATAGGAAGCGAAATGTCCTGTGAAAAGTTTAATTAATTTTCAAATATTTCGATTAAAAATTTTTATATTTATTTTATTAATTACTTCTAATTGGCCTAATTATTCAGTTAAATATTATACGTATAGCAAAATCTCCGATTACTTGGGTATATTGATATTTTTTTTCTGTTTTTTTTTCTTTCTTAAATGATATTAATTTCATAAAAGTTATTTTTATTGCTGGTATAATATATTTAAACAATTAATGATTCACTTCATATAACAATGTGTTATACAATGTGATTTGCAATACAAATGAATTGAAAGACAAAACTACAATAAAAACGATTAGGTATGTAACGACAGCAGCACAATAACTATTGCGTTAAACAAATGAATGCATAACTGCTGTTATTGTCTCTATATATAGAAGGGTTATAATGCAATAAGTCAATATTTGTGTACTTGAATACTTGCGTCAACTTTTCTAAATGAATTGTAAAACAAATGTAGGAAAAAATTAAATGAAAAAAAAAAAGAAATGAAAAATAACGAACCGCCATCAAGAAGAGGTAATAATTGGTTTAAATCGGTTAAAAGCGGTTCTTTTCTCCAACAAAACTAAAAAAATGAAAAGAAAAAATCGTGTAAATGAAATGATAATCAATAAATAGGAATACACGTAAGTATGTAGTAAGTTGTAGTCTTTTGTCTATGTTAGTGCGAATTTCTGACACTCAACATTTATGTCAAATTTTTAAAATAATACTGAACCTGACATTTGATATTTCTACTATTACGATTAGTGTGTTTTGGGATTGTGACGATTTTTCAACCTTATAGGACAGAGAGATAGAGAGAAATAAATATATATATATACTCTTCTCTAAGCTCTTTATAAACTGTTGTATAACCTCTAATCGAATATATTTATATATTAGATGGTATGTTATGTCTGCGCATTTTTTGCCACTAGATGGTGCTGATGTTTACATATCTGGCAACACTCACTTGTTCGTCTCAAATGAACATGTGCTTAAAAGGTGAAATTTCAGCTTACATTTTTTGTAAAAATATGTTTCTAATTCTTAGCTCTTGTAAAAAATTATATTGATTTGAAAATGAGTAAAATGTCTGAGGAAATATGCTGCGTGATGCTTTTGTAAAGTATAGGACCCAAGAGTGGTTTGCTCGATTCTCAAGGATAGATGGGAAAGGTATGCTGATAGAGGACAGAGAAGGGGTAGGAGAGGGGAAGAGACTAGCAGAGATAGAGAAAGAGAGACAGACAAAACGAGAGAGACAGAGGGAGAGACAGTACGATATAGGGAGACAGAAAGGATGAGAGAGAGAGAGAGAGAGAGAGAGAGAGAGAGAGAGAGAGGGGGCAGGATGAGAGAGAGATAGAGGTGCCGAAGGGGCGGAAGAAAGAGAGATATAGAAAGGGGCGGAAGCGATATGGATAGAGGGGCCGGAAGGGATAGAAACAATGGAATGGGTGGGCGAGATAGAGAGGAGGAGGAAGGGATTGAATAAGAAGGGTATTGTGAGGGAGAGTGCGTGGTATAGAGGGAGAGAGAGAGAGAGATAATGGGAGGGCGAGGAAGAGTGGGTAGGAGAACAACGGTTAGTGGGAGGGCGAGGGAGAGAGGACGAGAGACAGACAGAACGAGGTAGAGAGAGTGAGGCAGGACAGGAGAGAGGTACGGAGAGACAGAACGAGAGAGAGAGAGGAAGGGAGAGACAGAACGAGAGAGAAAGAGAGAGACAGGACGAGATAGAGAGACAGACATGGCGAGATAGAGAGACAGACAGGGCGAGATAGACAGACAGACAGGACGAGAGGGAGATATAGACAGAACGAGAGGGAAAGAGAGAGACAGAACGAGATGGAGAGACAGACATGAAGAGAGAGATGGAGAGAGAGACAGGACGGGATAGAGAGACAGACAGAACGAGAGAGAGGGAGAGCGCGACCGACAGATCGAGAAAGAGATGGACGGCCCGAAGGGATAAAGAGATAGAAAGGGGCGGAAGGGAGAGGGAGATGGAGGGGACGGAAGGGAAAGAGAGGGAGAGAAACAATGGAATGGGTAGGCGAGATAGAGGAGCTGGAAGGGGGTGACTAAGAAGAGGATGGTAAGGGAGAGTGAGTGGTAGAGAGGGAGAGGGAGAGGGAGAGAGAGAGAGAGACGGAAAGGGAGATATAGGAAGAGAGAGAGAGACGGAAAGGGAGATATAGGAAGAGAGAGAGAGACGGAAAGGGAGAGATAGGAAGAGAGAGAGAGACGGAAAGGGAGAGATAGGAAGAGAGAGAGAGAGAGAGAGAGAGGGGAAGAGTGAGGAGAGAGGGGAAGAGTGAGGAGCGAGGGGACGGGCGGAAGGGAGAGCAACGGGGAATGGGTGGACGAAATAGAGGGGGATACAAGGAAGAGAGAGTGGCAGAGAAAGAGAGAGAATGGGACGGCGAAGTAGAGTGGGTAGGAGAGAATTAATGAGCGGTAGGGCGAGGCTGAATAAGTAAGAGGAAAAGAGACAGAGCTAAGGTCAAAAGTAACAAAAAAAATCTCTATTCGGTAAATAGACTCGAAGCGATGCGAGAAATTTCCGATAGACATCTTTAGGTGTTACAAAGGGAAAAAATAAATCAATATACCGTATATTCGGAATATAAAAATTGCAATTATAGTTGATTTAAACGAAGTGTCTAAGTAAAACTTTGCAATTGTTGTCAATCGAATTGTTAATGAAATTTTTTGCTTACAAAGAAAAAAGAAAAAATCAAGCTACAGCAGAAAACATCATCACTTCGTGAATTTCCAAATGATTATATTATATATAAACATACAAAAATTTTTGTTGTGGGAATTATAAACATTTTTTTTTTAACTTTTTAATTTTGCTTTTGCTTGAGAAGCACTGTTATATGTTTATTTTAAACATAATTTATGAGAACATTATTACGATATTTGTTTTTTTTAAATTTATTCACGCATTCTTACAAAAGTTTTATTCCCACATCGTATGCTAGATTTTAATGTGCATTATTTGGAAAAATTTTTACGAACATTTCGCGCTGGTTTCATGTAACATAATAAAAAAACAGCAGCATTCTTCTTCTCTTCATTGGTACTTTCAGCTAACTTTTTGCATAATTTGTAAACAACAAATTCAAGCGATTGTTGTTCTACCAATTCAAAGGTTTCTTATTTAAAATTTTTTAATGGTCTGTTTTCGTTATTCTTTCGTGCTCGGATCATTTTTCGGAGTACAGTACACTTCCCCATATGCGTATTGCATCATATTTTGCTCTATCATCAAATAAATAATTTTTGTTGTTGTTCCATTTCCTGTTTATTAGAAGGTATTTAGATGTTCTCGTTTTTTGTTGTTTTGTTTTTATTATTTAGAGCATAGGATGCAGTTTTTTTCTACAACTGGCATCTTTGTGGTTTTTTTTTTTTTTTAATTTTGTCTTTTCTGATTTCTCTCTTCTATCCTTTAATGCTCATAAACTTGTTTGCTTAACAATAACAACTAACAATAATGCCTACGAAGGTCTGTTTTTGCTGTGATTTTCTTTTTCTTTTTTTCATCGCGTATGTGCAATACCCGGTATTTCGTTTTCAAGGACATGATTAGACATGACAGTGATGCGGTGTTGCATTTATACTTTTAGTATAATATTTGTACGTGCTTTTATATGTGCATGGAATTTGTGTTCAAAGCGCAAAATTCGTGAAGGACGATATTTTTTTCATTAACCAAAACCTTACATAAGAAATTTCTAAAGTTTTACATTTCATTCATTTGTATTGTTGTTAGTTATGGTTTCTCAAATAACGTTAAATGCCTTTGAGACGATGGTTAAGCTGCATTTCTTGAGTGATTAATGCCGAAAAAATTGGAAACATAATCATGCATAAACGTCATTTGAATAATTTACGGACAAATTAGAGAGAAGAGAAAGATTACTTAAAAAATAGTTACTTTGGAGAATATTGCATAACAACAACAAAAATTGTTTTTTTTTTATATATATAATTGATATCAATTGAAAAAACAAATAAGAAAATTATATTTGTCGTTGCCATATTTTTGACATCTACCACCTTTCTCGCTTTAAAAAAGCTCAAAATGTCTAAATTTTAATAGGTGGGCGTGGCAGATTTGTTATATTTTTATAGAATGCCCTGGAAATTTTTATACTTTAGTCTATAAACAGTGAGCAAAACACCCGGAAAATAGAAATGTTTTTAGTTTATTTATACTGTAGGCGTGAGGTGGGCCACGATTTTTTCTATTCGCAGTACTAACCAACTTGCAAGAACTTACAATCTTTCTGCCAAATTTTAAGGCGTTCTCTTCCTTTTAGCGGCCAGGAGAATGTTTACCATAGACATTATACAAATAAATGAATTGAAACGTGGACAGTGGGACAGACTTATAAGTCTTCGAATTTTATACTGACCAAAAATATATACACTTTGTGTGGCTTCTGAAGAATCTTTCTTGATGCACCAAAGGTTTTCACAAAAAAACACCGAAATAAATTTCAATATTCTATTATATCAAGTGGTCATGGTCGATCCGTCCCATTTTTACGCAGAGACTACGGTATAGTTAACGCAATATTTGTAGGAATTTTTATAAATTTATCTGCCATGGTTCATAAGTAGTAAGCAACCAAAACACCACCTTTTTTGAAAGCACAGGTGTTCTCAGTCTACGTTGTGCTGTGGGCGTGCCCTTTGACCGATTTGGCCCCTTTTCAAAATACCAAGCTGCGTGCAAGATCATCCAATATTGCTGGCAAATTTGAAGCTGGTATTCTTTTTTTGCGGTCAGGTGAATGCTTGATACCGAAGGACAGGCAGACAGACATGCTTAAATTGTTTCTAAATTTGATGGAAAATATATATATACTTTATGAAGTTTCTGAAACTTCCTGGTGAATGTTGCAAACAAAATGGTAAAATGAATATATCCTTACTCCTCGGTGTTGGATATAAATGAGTTTCTATCGTTAAAAAATTAAATTAAATCAAAAAATTAAATTTCTATACTCTATGGTATTTTCTTTAGGGATGCACATTTTTTCTATTTCTACACAGACGGCCTTTATTTTCCATTTCTATACAGACCCATCTATAGAATTTACGTGAAGGCTTTTACCATTGCATCGCTTGTAGATTAAGAATCGAAAACAGAAGGCATAGTCTTTCTCGCTTCGGGTCATTTTTAATATCAATCCTAATGAAAGAACTTCCAATGTTTTTTAGCAAATTTCAAATCGATATCTCAATATTTGTGATGAAAGAAATGTTTACGATAGATCGGCGGATTTGCCTGCAACGACTCAAATTGTAATGCTGAAGATTGAAGATTGCGTATATACTTTATACGATCTTTAAAGCTTCCCTCTACAACCTACGAAGGTTTTGACGAAATAAGTGCATCCCCTGCATCCCCTCCCCCTTCTTCGGTGGTGAGTGTGAGTATAATTATTATCGGAATTTTGATATAGTTACGTTATAATATTTGACCAATAATTGTTTAAGATCAGTCTCAAGTCTTAAGAGGTAAACACAGGTTTTTTTTGATACGCACCACCGAAGGTGAAGGATATATTTCATTTTGCCTTTTGGTTTGTAATTACCGACCCCACAAAATATATATATTCCTGATCAGAAACAAATTTAAAATCGATTTAAATATGTCCGTCTGTCTGTGGTAAACATTCTCCTAGTCGCAAAAATGAAGATATCGTCTTCAAATTTGGTAAAAACATTGGAAGTTGTTTCATTGCCACGTCCATCTATTACAAATTTAGTTTTCCCCTCTTTTTTTTTTTTAAAGACAAATGTCGTGGGTATAAAAGATTCGGTATAGCCGAATATAATTTTCTTACTTGTTTTTTTTTTTTTTGGCTTATTTGCCTTTTAATTGAGGTAAATGTAAATGAATTTAATCAAAAATTGTTATACATTAAAAAATCTAAACTAATTAATTAATTATATGTAATTAATTATTTGTCAAACGAGCATATTTCGTAATAGTTTATCATCTAAAATCTGGAGGATGTCCAAAAAAAACGAAAACAAAAAAAAACTACTCTTGTGATTACGATGTTTACGATCGCGCTATGCACTCACTCACTCATAAAGTGAATGAAATCAGTATTTGTTTTTTGTTTTTATTTAAGAAGAAAAAAAAAAAAACTTGAAATGTTTGCTTTTAAGGAAACTTCAAGGAACTAAAAATGTTAGCTTATAAAAGCAATGAATACAAAGCGCCTAGAAAAGATTATTTATGATTTGCTTCAGGTGTAAATATTTCGTACTGTTTTCGTTTTTTCTTTTTTTTTTATATTTACTTTGCTTAGCAAAGTTAGCAGCAATGATAAGCTTTTTAAAATGATTGTTGACACAATATGTGATAAGCAAATCATCAAGATTTCAACTAATAAACGTGCGCTCTTTAATTTGCAGAGACATAGATAAACATAGTCAGTCATAGTCATAGTATGTGTGTACTAGACATAGAAACAGACAACTCTCTACACACAAACGGCCTGCACTTGCTATGCAAATGAAAAACAAATTAACAAAAAGACAACAACTGTGCATAATATTTAACAACTGCGGCGGTGGCATAAATGACAGGCAGACATACAGACAGATAAATACTTTCGCGACCATTTGTACTACTCACAAATACACATGTTCATAAGTGCGCATATACATAAGCATACATATACGCGCGCGCTCATAAATAGTTTGCGTTTCGTTGTTGTTGTTGTTTTTGTTTTCTTTTTCTTTTTCTGTTGGCAAACTCTTTAGTGCATTGACTCTTGATTACCAAGTCCAAAGACCTAGTTTTTAGCCATTGATATGTTGATGAATGTTATGCTTATGTTCACGCCGGTTTGTATTTATTTGTCTGATTTTCTATCTTAATTGAGAAGAAAAAAAAAGAAAAAAAAAATACTGTTTCACTATTTATATGCTATAACACGTATATATGCACAAGCGTACATATAAATTTTATGTTTTTTTTTTTTAATCTTTTATTTCTAAATGTATGTTAAAATATATTTAATTAGCAAAAGTTGCAAAAGAATAAATTGTAGCGAAAATGAAAATAACAAAAAATAGATTTCATGTATATGTTTGTAGGCATATGTGTGTGTGTGTGCGGTACATTACAGCCAAAACTATGCGTATGGCTAACAGTTGCCAAATGACGATAAACTGTATGTTAGTTGATGTAAGAGTGCTTGTGCATAAAAAATTATGCATCGAGGGTAAATGCTTAAGGTATACTCTCATATGCGCTCAGCTTTGTTTTTTGTTTTTGTTTTTTTTCTAATGTTAAGCCTTGTAATGCTCTCTTTCTATGTTTGTATTTAAACATCAATGATTTTTCTTGCAAGCGATCTCTTCCCGATTTTAGAATAATTTTTAAACTTAACTCAACTTTTGACCTTGTGAACTCCTCGACTTCAACTTCGGCTTAGTATGTATGTATGTAGTAACAATTTCAATTCACAGCTGTTTTCATAATATTATGAAAGAAGAAGTGAAGAATGGAATTGGATAACGAGACTTCTCTTCTGTATATTTTTATGATTGTTGACAAATTAGTGTTATATCACACAACTATTATACCCTACTACAGAATTTCGGTAAAGATATATTAAGTTTGGAGCAGATATATGCGCATTATTAGGGATGACTTTAGATAGAAAAACTGTTGTTACATTAATGTTACAAAATTATTTTAAATCGATTTAAATGTCCATACTTTTGAGTTTAATTTCAAAGTTATTTTAGATTGAATCGAATTGATTTAAGCAAGTCCGTGCCTCCTATCAGTTTGACTTTTGCCTTAATCTTTATCTTTTTTTCTTTTGTTTAGTCTTATATTTGGTAACTAGATGCATAATGATATTCATAGAGGTAAAGAATATATATGACTTGATCTAGGGGTGAGGGAGAAATATTGGGCGATTCTAATTTATACATTCAAAGCGGAAATAGACCTTTTTAATGCGATCAAAAAGGTTCGGAAAAAAATAAAAAATAACTCGTAGAGTGCTTCAAAAATCACTATTTTCGTCCTAGTGTTCGTACAATATGTTAACCGTAATTTCCTAGAGACATCTGGGTAATTGCCCGAGATTAATGCTTATAATGGGGTATATATGGAGTATATTAGGTTGAAGGAATGTAAGCAAGATCCAGAAGAAATTAAAATTGATTTACTTTTCTCGATTCCAAATCGTATTCTGATTTGGTTTAAGCATGCCTGTCCCTCTGTCACTTCGACGTCTGGCTTTGTGATTCTTTTTTCTTGTGTTTATGATATTGCCCACGCAAAAACTACTTTACGTATAAAACTTTCTTGAGACAAATAGGTAGAAAATTGTATTTTCTTACGCGCTAAATGAATGCAGAAAATTCATGTATTAAGACCATTTTTGAACCCTACACCCAACCTCTACATAATTTCTCCTCCAAAAAATTACACCTTTCTTTGGCAACGAGTCTTATGTTGTAGCATACCATGAAGAAAACCCGTTCTAGATAAATGATATTACTCTGTACTAATATTGGTTGATCTTTTCAATTCCATCCTGTGTGTCATCTTTGCAATGTTATATAGCTTTGGTCTTATCATTTATCGGTTGTGCATATCGCAATTTGGCACTTTAGAGGGACAACAAATTTTTTACGCATTCTTAAGATTCGTAGAAAAAATCGAACGAAATCTATTTTTAAAGTTGACGTAAATAGCTGAGAGGAACTGAAACTGTTCTAAACTTAATTTAAAAGAACGCATTTTTTTTACCCAATAAACGTTTTCAATCTTGCCTCAAGACCTTCTAAATAAGAATGCTGTTAAAAGTAAGCCTTTATACATGCAAAAAGGTATAATTTTTTATTGTTTTACTACGAAAATTGTTGAAGACTTATTAAAAACTTTTGATAACACAAAAAAAAAAAAATTATTTTACTCAATTTGGACCAAATCCTTCAATTTTTATACCTCCTCCCCAATTTTATTCCAATATAAAGCATGTCAGCATGAAAAGTATACTTTCAGAGAGAAACAAAAATTTCTTGGTATTTTATCAGGAAAACAACTGAAGAATTTTATTACATGAAGTGATGTAGGGCATTTTATTTGGCGACCTTAGCCAGATAGAATAATTTAATTTATTTTATTTATTGTTTTTTTTTTTGCATATCCACCGTACTACCGTCTTACATCGAACGTAGTTAGATACATTTGGGGTCTTTTTCATACCCAAAGCTTTCGAAAACTTTGCCGGAAACACTCTAGAAACTTCTTTGTATAAAAAAAAAAAGAAAAAAAAACTCTCCACCATTAAAAAGGTAAACAAAAATTTGAGCAACAAGGTAAGCGCGGCTTCTACAAATGTCCGAAATATATGTAGAGAGAGAAAAAGAGAGAGAGAGAGAGGGAGGGGGCGGGGGGGAGGCACAGAAAGAGAGAGAGAAAATAACAGTGAGAAAAAGCAAGGGAAAAAGAGAGAGAGAGAGAGGTCACTCACTAAACTTATTACGGCAGTGCATGATATTTGAAGCTTTTCTACAGCAACGCAAGGGTTCGTTAAACTGCCTTGAACTTTTTTTGGTAATATCGATAGTTTTGCCGTAAGCATAATCGAATAAAATAAAAATAAAATCGAACCTTTTCAAAGTTTTATTACTTTTTTTTTATTTTTTGTCAGTCACATATACACACATACATAATCAAAGCATTTAGATTTTATTTAAACGCAACGCCTTTTAAGGTCTTTTGTATTAAACAGATAATTAAAAAAACAAAAAGGAAGCTTGTTTTGGCTTATATGGCGTTATGGTCTACCATAACACTTTTAGATGTCTAAGAATCGATATTAATAAATATTTAAAGAAATTTGAATTCAAAAGCAATAATATAACGCACATTTCGTTTCATTCAACTTACCAATATAGACGATTGTATAAATATTTTAATTAATTTTGTGTGTGAAAAACCCTTTTTTTTTTTAAAAAAAATCACGAAAAAAAAACTAGTAACGAATATATAAACAAGAGAGGGTTTATTAAATTAGACTACGTTTTAGACGCGATTCCATTACGAGCCAATATTATTTTTTAATTTTAGCTTTATATAGTTATATAGAAAAAAAAAACATGATATTTAATAACAAATTTTTGTCTGTTTCTAAGACATCGCTATTATGAAAATAAATACATACAAGCACAGAGCGTTCTTCCGTATGATTTATTCTCTGGTTTGAACTTGGTAAATCCGAGTTTTGAAAATGGACAAGATAGAGAAAAAAACTTGCATGTAAGAACTTATGGATCATTGAAATAATGTTAGTAGTATTTAATAATAGTAGTTAAGGTTTCAAAAAAAAATTTTTTTTTTTTTTCGAAAACAAAATTTTGTTGCACCTTCCTTGCCGTATTCCTACCGAACAGTTCTTCAAATATTATTCAGTGTATAGTAGACCGTGCGACATTTTTTGAAAACATTAATTCTAAAACAAGAGTCAAAAAATAGATCTACATGGTTCAAATCTACTACATTTAATTAATTAAGTTTTAGTGTATATATCAAATTACTATATTAGAGACTAATTTTATATTTTAAAAAATATAATATTAAAAATATTAATTTTTTTATATTAAATTTTTTTATGTTTACTTTTAGTTTTACGTTTATTTTTTATTTTTATGTAAAGTCTTACTTTTTCATAAGAAATTTTTGACACTTATTTGATGAAGTAATAGATTAGTTTCTGACGATTTTTGTTATTTTATGACCTTTATGATTCTTTTCAAATAAGGCCTTGTCCGGAAAATGGTCCGATGGAATATATTTTTGATAGCGTTCCTCCTCGAGCCAAATTTCTTCAAAATAGTTAAAAAATTGCGGCTTGTAGATTGTCCACAAAAATTCTCAAGCAGGCAGGCGGACAGACAGACAGACAGGCTGAAATCGCTTCATAAAATGATTCCGAATCGTCTTTGGGTCCAAATTTCAAATTCCTTCAAAATAGCTAACAAATTGCGGACTGTAGGTTGTCCAAAAAAATACGCAAGCATACAAACAGACTTGAATCGATTCATAAAATGATTCCGAATGGTCTTTGGGCCCAAACACATTAATATATCAAATTCCTTCAAAATATCTAAAAAAAAATGATACCTCTAAGTTGATCACAAAAATACATTGTCAGACTTTAGACAGGATTTATCTTAAGCTCTCAACCACACAAAAATCCTTATGGAAAATTGCTTCTCTTTTAGATCTTCTTCTTCTTCTTTTTATTTTTCAAAAATATTTCTTGAGAATTTGCTACAAAGCCGGTTAAAGTTACATAATAAAAAAGCCATATTATTACAATAAAGCTTTAGCTAAAATTTGATGTCATATGGTTAAGAATTGAAAACGCTAGGAATACGGTCAGCTCGAAAATTATTTATTTTGAGAAAAACCCATATAAGATTTCAAGTAATTTTATGCAGTGACCAGTCTCGTAAAATCACTTTTTTGAGGTATGTTAAGAATTCAAACTATCAGTTAGCTATTACTGCGAAATTTTTTTTTTTTTTCTGAGAAATATTCACCTTATTTCCCAAAAAAAATTATATTCAGTTGAGATCGAATCTTTTACACACTTCAACTTCATCTTAAAAAAAAAGAAGAAAACTAAAATTCCATTCCCTACAATATTGAATGAATGTCCTTTCATTTTTATAATATGCAAGTGGAAATTTTTATTGTGTATTTGTTTCAGTTTATGAGTAAAGAATAAAAAATTCGGAGAGCGGAAATGTTATTTATTTTGCAATCTAGGGATGCCTTCTGACCGAATTACTCATTTTCAATGCTAAAATTGTTTTTTTTTTGCCAAACTTGAAGGCCAGAAGAACATTTATCACAGACGGACAGTTGGATGCGCTTAAATCAATTGAAAATTTGAGATTTTTCCCAAATTTTACTTTAATTTAACTTTTGTGATCAAGAGAATGTTTATCACAGACGGATAGATGGCTGTACTTAACTCGATTGAAAATTTGATGCTTATCAAGAATTATATATAATTTATAGGATGTCTAAGGCTTTCTTCCCGGGGGGTTACAAAAAAGATGACAAAATAAATCTCTTCCCATCCTTCGGTGATGGGTATAAAAATTAGGTAAAAATTTTTACAGGCACCACACTTCTTATAATAATGTTTTCTGTTGTAATAAAAAGCAAGTTTAGAGTGGTGTAAAACACAACTACGGTCTTTAAAAAAAGGGGATCCGTCCTATTAAAATCCACAAAACACCACAACATTTCCATTTTCGTTTTAGAATGTGTTAAAAACACTCATTATTTCTTTCTTCTCAAAAAACCATTTATATACAAGGCGAAGAACATTCTTTCAAAAAGTTCCAAAACTTTTCAACAAACATTCTCCACATTTGAATTTTTAATAGAGCAGATTATTGCATTTTCATAGAGTTTCTCTCCAAAGTCTAGTTATGATTGCTGCAAACAGAATAACAAACTTAATATACCTCTACTTGGTATAAAATTTAAAATAAAACACATAATACACGCGTAGCAGCAAACTTTTACGAATCTTTTATCCACTTGCAGTACAGAACTGTAAACAGAATAAAAAGCTCTTCTCTAACAACAACAACAGTAACAACAACAAGTATTAACGCAATCAATTTACTGAGAGAGCGCTTTAAATTTAACTCAATTGAAAATGTATTGAGGTAGGACATGAAAGGAGACAAATACATACATATTTGTATATAACAGTAATATATATTAAAAAATGAAAATCAATGCATAAAACATTAAACTTTTATTTCTCCTCTAGTTAAAGTTCTTTCTCTTAAGATGTGTGCTTAAATCCTTAGTTTCTTTCTCTCTCTCTCTCTGCATTTGTTTCTCTCGGTGATTATGTTAAAAAAAAAAACAAGAAAAAAAACAGATGTCGTTTATACACTGAGAGATAAACTGTAAAAAAAAAAATCTTGGATAAGGAAATGTAAATAACTTTTAATTCAATTAATGCCTTCGTTACTAAATGAATACAAAACTTTTAATTTTAAACTAAATTAAAATCTAATTTTGTCAAGTATCTAATCTTCTAAAAAAAAACTATTCGCGATAAATTCTATTTACTATTTTAACTTAATTTTATAAAATTCTTTCAGTTTTTAAGAAACCTAAGATAATATTAATAGGACTCCAAATGAGTGAACAAGAGAAATGGAGAATGGCTTGTACCTTATGTATGTATGTATTGTATGTTTGTACCTATGTATAACTGCACACACACACACACAGAAGTATGTATTTGCAGCAAATGCGCGAATATACATAGATTGTTCGAGAACAAAACAGATGACCTTGTGTTTATTTATAGCAAGTTCTGGAAAGTTACATGTGCAAAAAAAAAAAAAGAAGAAGAAGAAAGGAAATATCCTCAAATCCTTTTCAAAAACATTTTCGCTATTGTTGTTATTTTTTCTCCTTATCTTTCCACATTAGTTCTACGCTTTTGTATGCATTACAAAGTTAAAAAAAATGTCAGCATATAAATATATACATGTATGTGTGTATATCTATAATTTTTCTAATATTTACTTCTATATATTGTAGTTCCAAGTGTCAACAACCGCCGGTTGCCATGAATTTACCGCATTATACAATTTAATGCAATTGTGCGTTTGTGTGCATGTGTATGTATATGTGAGTGTGTGCGTCTTTTTCTATATATCTAATGTATGCAAGCACATAGAACTATGACAACACACAGTGTAGTTAAGTTTATAATAATAGAAGTTTCTGTGGCTTTGAAAAGTGGCCTTTAAGCGGATAGTGACTCAAAGTAGAAACGAGGTATACAAAATAAGTTGGAAAATGTAATCATTAATAACGACTGTATATAGTCGGAATAAAAGCCGATAGTCGATGGTTAAATTTTAACTATAGTTATCTAACTTTTCTTGTTTCTCTTTTTGTTGTATCTAACGTGAACAAGAGCTTTGACTGATTTTATCTACCTAAATCATTTATATCTTCTCTATAGTAAGTAAAATAGCTATTATTGTGTGGCAAAAACTTAATTCACTTTAAAACCTATTTTTTTATACCCACCATCGAAGGTGGAATGTACATTGATTTCGCCATTTTGTTTATAATGGCCAGAAGAAAGCTTCAAAGAGCTTACAAAGTATATATATTCACGATCAGCATCAAATTTAGAATCGATTTAAGCATGTCCGTCTGTCCGGCTGTGGCAAACATTCTCCTGGCCGCATAAATAAATATATCCGTTTCATAGTTGACACAAGCGTTGGAAGTTCTTTCAGATATGCTGCCATTGAAAATAAGCCAAATCGATCGTAGGTCATCCCTAGAGTATAAAAGAAGCTGGAGACACGTTTGTTTTCAACGGTATTCCATCAAAATACGAAATGTCTGCCAAGCCCACCTATTGAAATGTAGTTTTTTTCCACTTTTTTCAGATAAAAGTGGTGGGTATAAAAAATTCGTCACCGCCGAATATAATTTTTTCTTCTTTTTCTTTTAAAATAATTTTTTTATATATTTATTTAAAAATTTCTCGAGTTTCGTTTTGGTTTGAAAAAAAGACGCACTACTATTTTGCAAATTATTAAATCTACAATTCGATATAAATGAACAAATTTTCAAAGGCTTTAATTTACTCTCAATAACCTCTAAGCTCAGATCATATGTTTTATAAGAGTGTTGCCATACATAAATTCAAAAATCTTCAATAATTTTTACCATAAAACATACAATTTAACCTCCGATTATGCAACTCACCATACGTTATGTAAATTTTTTTACTTTGATTATATATTTTGTATTTCTGTACATCCCTGTTTTTGACTAAAATTGAGATGTAAGAAAATTTTAATTTTCTTTAATTGTATTCTTGGTTGATTATAAATAGTTATGAAGGTTGAAATAAATAATACAATATTGACTTTTAGATCGCATTTTATTCATTTGCCTTTTACTTCAGATTTACAAGTGAAAATTCATCTTTCCCTTCGATATTGAAAACGCCCACCAAAGAGATTAAGAAAGTAACCGAACTTTTGATCGCTTCTTATGAAATTATGAATCAATAAACATATAGATCATACTCGGCCTATATTGTTCGCATACCCGGCCGTTGATAAAAAAAACTGTAAGCTTGCAAACGAATTTTTTAGAATCACGCACCAGGTCTAATTCTAAAATGAATGCGAAGTAAGCACAAAAGCGAGAAAACAATTCGAAAGACTTTTAACAATAATTCCTAAAGATTTAATCATATATTCTAGATATTTTCGATCGGCTAATTCACTGATCATTTTGAATGGATGGATTATGTTCGTGATTTATTGCGAGGCACGACTAAATTTTTTACTTTTTCTCAAAGAAGGGACAGGGCAGGACGTGAGGTTTAAAAGTAGTCTTCAAAATACAAACAATTGATTAAGAAAGAAATTTTTAAAATGTTTATCAACATTACTGGTACACAAACCGATAATTCGTTCTTACGAATCCAATGTTGTCAGATAATTTATAAATTAAATATAACAGAGAAGACACTGGTCGTTCTCACGCATTTTTCAGGTACAAAAACATTCGTTAGATACCATTTATCATTTATGAAGAACTACGGGAGCAAATGAGCTCAATCGACAAAATTCTATGTTTTAATTAATGTGCTCTCAGCAAATTTGATTGATAATAGGGAATGAGTATTAAGAGTGGAGTACATCACTTCTTATTTAATTCGAAAACTTAATTGCAATTATTTATAAGAATAGTTTAGAAGAAATTATCATTTAAAATGGAATAGATGCCGCAATTGTTGACGACATTTTGCCAAACTTAGAAATTAAAGTAAAATTAGAACTATACCGGAAACTATTCCCTATTCTATTCTTTTGTGATTTTAACTAAAATGTCGAAATTATGCGAACAATCCTCAAATTCTGGACCCTTTGAAAACGAATATGTGTCAAGTTATGGCCGAGCCATTACACGCTATGTGCAGACAAGACAACAAAAATTACCTCAAAAGTACCCAACACCGTAAGATGTCCCGTGGAGGATATTTGACCGATATTGTATTCCAAAAAAAAAAAAAAAAGATTGATCCAAATCAGAAATGCGTTTTATTTACGTTTAATACAAAAACCACAAAATCGACGACCTTCTGTATAATATGACAAACGATTTTTTAGCTAATTGGATCAATTATGAACTGTTTTGGTCTTTCATACAGGTCTGATAAGAATATAATACAAATTGCGAAGGTTTTGCTACCAAACATAAAATGAAAGTGATATCGTCTCAGCATTTTCTGTTTTTTACAAACAAGGTTCATTATTGAATGAATTACGTCTCCTAAGGTGAGAGTTTGTGCCATTCTCACGGGTTTCATATGCATAGACATGATAAGAATTTGATTTATTTAAGTTCCCATTAGCATCACAAGACGAAGATAAATTGTGCACATTATGAAATTTGACCAAAAGTTTGTTCCGCGGTGATCTAGTACGACTTGCTGTGAGAGTCATGTGAAGAGACATGGAACGAATTTTACTTATTTAGCGTATTCCGGACTCATTTGTTTGTACCTTTCTCACTAACGCGGGGGTCATGTGCATAGACATGGTATGAATTTGATCTATTTAGGTTCCCATCAAGATCACTAGACGATGATAAATTATGCACATTATGAAATTTGACCGAAATCCTGTTGAGGACTTCTTCGAACCTTGAATCCCTGGCTAAAATGTTTACTGTTATTACTATTGCCCAACAATATGGACGAGATCTCGAGAAGTTTCACTCATTATAATTTATAGCTAAATCACGGAAAAAACTGCTCGGAATGTTATTATAATGCTTGATCCGTAGTTATTAATTCCTACCGAAATTCGAAAGTCTATGTGGTACGCTATCGATTTAATATTCGATTTTAATTACTGAGAGAATAAGATTAGATCTTTGCATAAACTCTAAGAGTTCCATAAGTGAAATACAACATTCAAAATTGGGGTAAAATTTCAGCGACCTTTGCGATTGAATAATAAAAAGTTAGCAGGTGGGAAACTTAACGCGATTAACAGCCACAGTGGCTTTATAGAAACTTTACAAGTCAATTGGAATCCTTTTGTTGGCAATTCTTGCGACTTTGCAAAGAAGATCTACACATCTACACATTGGAAGCTTTAAAATCGGACTCTTCCTTCAGAATTCGTAAATTATTTAATTTATTTGTTACATTAAAGTGCATATTACTCAGTAAAAAATTTCAATAGTTTCCGCAAATTCGATGAATAATTTGATAAGATGTTTACATTCTAGTACCTTATGAAAAAAAAAAAAATTTGCTAAATGTTGGCAAAATTTATTACTTTGTAGAGACAATTTTTATTTGTTCTTCATGGAAAATTTTGAAATATGAAATTCATTAAATATACAGAAAAGCACACGTACATGGGCATAGGTACATATATCCGTATGTCATTCTTAGGAAATTATTAAATTTTAAACTTTCACAAAAAAAAAAACAAAAAAAAAAAGAGAGAAGCCGCTTAGCAACTACTTTTAGAATTATTTTTTTAATGTTACTACTCACCGTTCACGTAAAGGCATTAATATGCCAGCACCTATACTGGACACCTTCATTGGTATCTTAACACTATCTGAATCGCTGCCACTTTCGGCTCCTGAACCACTACCTCCAGCGATGTGATGTTGCTTTTGTTGCTGATACTGTCGTTGTTTATTACCACCGCCACCGTTGCAAGCTGATATTGAAGAAGACGAGGTGGCCGAACGTTTTGCATTACGTTTCTCTCCCACAGCCACAATTTTAGATGCTTTATCGCTAGCTTTAACCAACAATGCCAATGCTGTTGATTGTTTTTGCTGCTTTTGCTGCTGTTGTTGTATATCTGTACCATCGCTTTTAGCGCTTGCTGGCCGAGCATTTATCAAGTTGTGACCCATATTTTCAATTTCACTAAAATGCCCATCACCATCGATGCTAGCATTACTGCCGTCACCACCACCAATAATACCGATACCGCCGCTGCTACAACCATCCGAAGAAGTACCGGATAAATCCAATTGATAATCCGAACCGATAATAGCTTGAGAGCAGCTTTGCGTTTGTTGAAATGATGCAGCTGCGGTACGAGATGAAAATGAACAGGTTCCGAGACTGCCATTGCGTTTATGATTATGTTGATATTGTCGCTGTTGCGTTGGGGTTTTCCCATAAAAATGTTGCTGTTGTTGTTGTTGTTGTTGCTGCTGCTGCTGCTGCTGTTGTTGTTGTAATAAATCACCATTTGTCTGATATTGTTGACCAAATAATTCCAATTCCAAGTTTGAAATGCTGACATTACTGTCAGAGAATCCATTAAAACCGATTCCTCCTCCGCTAACGCCGCCGCCTCCTCCACGTAGTGGTTGCGTTTTACCACTGGCAACACTTGCTGTTCTACGACGTTGTTGTAATCCCGTTGCCGTTGCGTTATAGGCTGCACCTGCTGCGCCACAGATGCCAATTGTTGCTCCAAGTTTTGTATCCCGATGAGTGCCATCTAATGATATATTCGATAGAAACGAGATCGCAGCCAATCTGCGCCTGTGTCTCGTTTTATTGAACGAACTACTTGCCATTAGGCAATAACGACTTTGCAAACAAAACGTTTTACTCTTTATTGAGTTAAGAAAAGAAGAGCGTGATCAGGACACTTACGTAAAGTGATTTATTCTTTTATCCTCCTTATTAAGTGGATTTAAGTTTTTAAAAAAAAAATCAACTCTTTTTTTTTTTTTTTTTTTTCTTTTTGAATAATCAAAAAACAAAAAAGAAAACACACAACAAAGGTTTTCTCTCTCTTTTTTTTTTTGTTATGAATAACGACGATATGTCACTCTGACTGTTCTCTTAATTAATTTTAATTTAAAGTGAAAGTTTTTAACGAAGGAAAGAGAGAAAGAGAGTAATTATTACTGTAATGATCGTTTCTTCTCTCTTACAAGTGTGTAGGCAGTTTGAAGTGCCGTCTTCCGAATTTACTTTTATCTGGGAAAGCTATCTTTTAATGTGTTTCATAATTATAATCCATTCTATAATATTATTCTATATCTTTTTTCTTTATCAAATCTTTAGATTTTGTTCACGCTAATAATCTTTTGGGAGGTTAAGCCAAAAACAAAAAAAAAACAAAAAATACTAACTTTTCTTCACTCTTGCCGCCTTTTTTTGTTAAATTTTTATTAAAAATCTTACAGATTTTCTTCCCTATTTGGGATTTCTTTTTTGGTCTTTTTATTTTTTACTTGACATGGAACGTTTTCACAGCATTAGAAACTTGTAGTTTTCGTTACGCCACGCAAAGTTTGTGTGTATGTAGGAATTGACTTTTAATTTTGTTCGTTTGTTTTTCTTTTTTAAATTTTTTTTAATTTTTATTTTTTATTTTTTTTTTTTTTTCTTATTAAAGCTTCTTTAATAGAAACCTTCTATTTGAGAGTTTGTTTTTCAAAATTCATTCATCAACAAATTCGTGTTTATGAGAAGAAACACAAAATTCCGTTATAATCGTAAAGAATTTTTATTGAGATGAAAATTCTTTTTCAACCAATATCACATAAACTTTTTAGTCTTTAGATTACCATTTAAAAGGCAATACATTAAATTACTTAAGCGCGACATTTTGTAAGAGTTTTTCTTATTACTTTTTAAAGAGACACGAAAAAAATAAAATAAAATAATAGTTTTTTTCCTTTTGTTTTGGGTATAAAACTCTAAAGGATTTTTTCTTGCTTTTTGTTGCTAAATTTTTCTCCTTTTTCTTTGTTTTTGCTTTTTTTTTTTTCTCTCTTAAGATTTTAAATTGCGGCACTTGCTATGAACCGTTGCAACTGTTCGACAGCAGGTTTTAATATGTAATGCCGGAAAATTCTGGAAATATAGACAATATAAGAAAGTATAAGATACACATTGAGAGAACTGAGAGAAGGCGAACGCAACGCAAATGCAATAATAAACAACGTATTAGAAGGAAAATCAATGATGGAAAAGAAATGAAAGCGCAAATGAATAATAAAAAAAATAAAAAATAAATAAATAAAAGCTATTGAGAAGTGTATTGTGAGATGTGATGGCAAATATATTAAATGATTGGTTGTTTGTTAGAATATCAACAACAACAACAACGAAAGAGAAAAAGTCATTAAATCAATGCAAATGTAAACACAATCATGTAAGCGCGAACATACAACCTGTCATCTTATGCTTCGTGTAAATTAAATGTTCTCTCACGGATATAGGAATATGTATGTGCATTGAGAGAGAAAATAAGCAAAAACTCTCTATCCTCTTATAATAACAGAGAAACTAAAAGCTCTACTAATATTAGAAACAGTTTTTTAGGAATTTTTTTTTTTTTCATAAAATCTCAGTAGGCTGTTATCAGAACGAAAAATTTGTGATTTGAAAAAAAAAAAAAAGAAAAAGCACAATAAAAAAATTCCTTACTTTTTACATAATTAAATTTTCATTTTAAAGTATTTTCCCCTTTTTCGATTAACATAACTTTTTATCAAATAATTTGTTTGCATTCACTTTTTCTATTCTCAAACAACATCTCTACAACCAAAGTGCTGCAATGAGAGGAGCACTACTTGCTTGCATTACAAAAGAGAAAAAACTAAGGCAAACAAAGATGAAAACTGCGCTATTCATTAAAACTACTTTCAAAAACAGTTTTAAGCGTAGCAAACGTATAACACAAATAGTAACAACAGAGTTTTGCAAATATCTCAAGATTTCTCGTAAAAAGCTTTTAATTGGTTACAATTCGAAACGATTCTCGAATGGATACAGATGATGTGTGGTGTTATTGTTTTCTTTTATACTGCAGCAGATAGAGTGGTTTCTTCAAGATTCTAAGTTAATTTTTATAATTTAAAAGCAAAATTTGAGTAGTTTCCACCTCATGGCAGATGCCAAATGTGAAAATTTGTGCTTTTTAATTTCTTATTTCTTTCTTTTAGAATATCTTTTCTATATAGAATTGAAAAGTAAATATTTCTTCAAAATTTTTAAGTAAATAATTTTGCTACAAATTACAGTTAGACAGAATTTTTTGTCGTTTTGAAATGAATGAAGTCTTTTTTTTTATCCAATAATGGCAGTTTCGTTGGTGGATTTAGCTGGGAAAATTATTTAAATTTTTTCCTCAATTTTTACTCATTTAATAATTTCTGAAAATCTCGAAATTGAGATAATATTTATATATGATATAAATACAACATAATTTCGTTACTAAAAAAATAATGTAAGGATGTAGAGATAAATTTGTATTTAACTAAGCAAAGACATTTACCACTTATGCTAACGGAGTTCTGTAAACAGCTTAACATAGATATGTACAGTAATTAATGTCAAGCTATAATTGGTTTTGGAAGCTTAGTCCGTTCAAATTAAGATACCTAGGAGACTTTTGCAAACGCCTTGCGAACGGTGTGAAAACAGTCAAATTTGAGACTCTAGCGTGGCCAAACTATAATACGTGATTTTGTCGCACGTCTCGTGTAGCTTTGTTAGATAAGTAATTTTCAAAAATTTGGTAAAAGTAGTTCTGAAAACAGAAATTTGAATTTGGTTAGCTTGTTTGAAAGGTACTTTCATACAGATTTACGTGATGTAGGTCGATATGTTTGGAATTTTCTAGTATGGCCGCGCTAGATTCTTAAATTTCTTAAAAATATTAAAGTAGCTCTGGAAAGCGAAATTTGAATTTAGGCAGCTAAAGGAAAGTTCCACTTGTCTTGATTGAGCAAATTTGAGTCTGAATGCCCTACACTATTTTGCTGCCAGTCCAACAGTCAAAGTCAGCTTTGTACCAAGTGTTGGGATAATCCCTATAAATAATAACAGAAAACTTTAATGTTTGCTTAACTTTTGTTTGCTTGTTATTTTTTACTTAAATTGCTAGTTTGCAATTCCGTGCTCTTAAATTTTTCAGTATTATAATCAACTAACTTCGTCACGATTTATTTTTAAAGAGGTTGTTTGATCAAGAAATTTATGAATTCTTTTTTACGTTTGACGGACGGTTATAGCTAAATTGATTCTAAATTTTAAAAGCTTAACACAATATCTACATAGCCATCTTATATCCGCTAAGCTATGCGCATGCGTAGCGTTCATACCATTATTGCACGAAAATCATATGATGCTTGGCAAATTGAACAAACTGCTAAAGAACGTTAACCCGGCAAAAAAACATCATTGTTTGGCTTCTCATTGCAAATATTTATATGGTAAATATAAAAGTTGCTCATCTATTATGCTTTGCCGTCTACTATAGGGGTTGGGTAAATTATGCTCCGCGGGAGATGTGCCGAATCTTCTACCTCTACGTGGTCCCAGCCATAAACGTCCTCGTTAACGGCATGAACGTGACGGCTAAAAGAAAATGCCCATCGACGGGTATTTTACGGATTTCAGGAGCAAAACTTGGAAATTGTGCATCTAGTTAGATGACTTCTCTTTCCGATAGGTCTCTGCTATTTAGATCATAATAACTCTAATTGATCTGCGTGCACTGTAACGCAGCCATAGTAGTGTCAATGTCTTTCAAAGTACATAATAATCTTTAAAATTAAGTGGTGAAATATTCGCTTCCTAGAAGTACAGAAAGTCTAAAGCGAAAAAATAAAAGCCACGTGGATCAGGTACCCAATTGAGGAAGCTGTTTGTACCATGTTGACTGCGGGAGCAAATTAGAGAATGCCTTGTTGCCCGATCGCGGTGGGTATCGTGTTTCTTGGTAAATAAACTGAATTCAATAACCTTTCGACCAGAGGTGGAGTCTGGACTATACCCGGTGTGTGTTTGTTCTGGTAACTTAGGAATTGCGGAGGCCCATCGAGATTGAGGTATCTAAAGTCCGAAAGACGTAGAGTATCGTTCGCTAAAAATAGTCCAATGTTTGCGTACACCGTGAGATTAACCTTCATAGGAGGTACTCACGTTCGACAAACGATAGGAATTTGTTCTCTTGTAGGGAAATATGATACGTTTTTTTTTTTTTTTTTTAAGATGACTCAGATATGAGTGTACGTAGCCCCTCGTAGGTATATGTAAACACGATAAGAAAGAAGCGGGAAGATATACTGATCGAGCATTTATTTATAACTGCAGTCATAATACGATTCGATAATTAAAGTACGCTCTACCGCATTTTAGAAATTGAGTCCACCTAAGCCTCGTTCCTCATCTACTACGGCAGTAATTTCCAAGTTTTTTTGAACGCCTTCCCTTATGCCGAAAATAATTATAAATTGTACCGCCAATTACATATACAAGTTAGTGAAAATTTTTCACGTTGAGTATAATCCATTTTGATCCATTTTTTGTTTTTTTGTTATCGACACCAATGTGGATTCACCTGGCAACGGTATTTGCCGACAAGGGGAATAGATTTTAGTTTCTTAGTATATTCCTCTGCGTGAGTTATTATAGCGTATACGCTAGAATTTTTCGCGTGTTGCTTTGCATTAAACTTATAGTTTATCTCGGCAAACGTTTTACAAAATTTTAGTGCAACATATGTCACCGTTAAGTTCTAAGTGACTTGTTTATTTGTCTAGAATTTCTTTATTCTTTTTGCATATTTATTGGCCGATCACGACTATTGGCAAGTGAAGAAGCAAAAAAAACAAAAAAGAAAAAATTTCTTCGACATTATAACCGAGATACCACAATACGCCAGAGTTCGCTATGTAGATATTTGGCTTTTTAAAAGTAATTATCAAACTTTTCCCTATCATTAACTCCTTTTCAAATATAGGGAGTGGTTTGGATTACTAACACAATTCTTAACATCAAATAATAATAATTCCCATAGCGGATGGTTTACAGACAGACGGAGGGACATGACTATATCACTGGCTTGCTTTGATAAGGAGTATACCGGACTTTGTATGAACTCAGCTTAAAATACTTCAAGATTTTATATTAACTTATTTTCATATATTTTCCATTCCACTATGTAGGTGTTTGGCAGAAAAATTTTTGAAGATTTTCACCACAATTCTATCGTTTCCAAATTTAGGGAACGTGTAAGTAAATTTTAGTAAGTTTTAGGCTTCTAACTCAATTCTTAACCTCAAATCATAATATTTCCCATAGCGGATGGTTTACAGACAGACGGAGGGACATGACTATATCACTGGCTTGCTTTGATAAGGAGTATACCGGACTTTGTATGGACTCAGCTTAAAATACTTCATTTTATTTTATATTAACTTATTTTCATATATTTTTCATTCTACAATACTATAGAAGCGTTTGAAGAAAAAAATTTTCAAAATTATCAAAATTTTCATTACCGTTCTCCTGTTTTGCAATTCAGAGAACTTGTATGAAATGTTTTAAGCTACTAACAGAAGTTTTCTATCATAACAAGACACAACTTTGCAAGGACTCGGCATTGCGTACTTCAAAATTATTATCTTATGGTGGCATATAAAAAATTTCCATTTCCCAACACATTCTTAGGCAAGATTGGATATCGCATTAGTACATTTTTTTTTTTTGCTATTAAATTGAACGTAGTATTTGTGAATGAAATCAAAGGAATTCTCTTTTTTCCTGGCATACTCAGTTGAGATTTCGTTTAGATTAATATAATAAAAATGTAGGATAAGTTCGTCCCAAGCATCACAATATCTGGAGTTGAATGAAAAGAAAAAAAATTTAATACTTTTCGTCGTCCTCATACATCAAGACTTTTTAGACATCTAATGATGCAATAACAGTTTATTTTTGCTGCAATAAATGTCAATATAGTTGTAGCTTACGATTTTTCTTTAGATTATCTGCTCTTTTTCTCTCACTCTCTCTCTCTCCCTTTCTCCTTCTGTCTCATTGACTCTTGAATTAATTTTCAATACAACTCTTTAACGATTATTAAGGCAACAGTTTCTGTTATCTACGTAAAGCTTACGCTTATCGGTATCTTAACATTCGAATGCAGTTTTCAAGCTGCGCTTTTGGGATCTTTTTTTTTTTTTTTTTTTTTTTTTTTTTTATTTGATTTTAATGGCTGTTTGTTGTCATATGGCCGATCGGTCGGTCTGGTTTTTGAAAAGTTCTCTGCAATGAAACATCATATCATGTCTTTCAAGCATCATACACGTACACGTAGTATGTGCCGGTTTCTTTTTTCTATGTTTTCAAAAACTAATGTTTCTGTATGTCGGCAATTTATATATTTAGCCGATTGTTATATGCCGGTTTTTCACAAGGTTTTAATTTTCCTAATTAAGACCGCATTACATTAATTGTTTTATTTATTTATGGCTACTTAGCTGTTTGTGGTAATTGTTACGAAGATTTAATGAATAGATTTGAATGGATTTGGAAAGATATATAAATTTAAAAAAAAAAAAAAAAAAAGATTAAAAAAGTGGATGAAAATGTGGAAAAACCGTAAAAAGAAAAATTGATGTAGAAAAAAATTAAATAATAAAATATTAAAATAGTTTTAAATAAAAAGAAAAAAGCAAAAAAAAAAATTGATGTTGAAAATATTAATTAAAAAAAATAATTAATTAATAAAATATTATATATGAAATAATTTTAGATAAAAAAAAAAAAAAAAAATTTTTTTGAAAAAAAGTGGATCAAAATGTGGGAAAAGAAAATTAAATAATAAAATATTATATATAAAATAAATTTAGATAAACAATAAAAAAGAAAAAAATTGATGTTGAAAAAATTAATTTAAAAAACAGTTAAGTGATAAAATATTATGTATAAAATTATTTTAGAAAAAAAAAAATGAATGAAAATTTGAAAAATCCTAAAAAAAAAAATATTTATGTTGAAAAAAAAATTAAATAGTAAAATTTAAAAAAAAAAAAAAAAAAAAAAAAAAAAAAAAAGAAAAACCGTTTCGTAGGAGTAATAAAGTAAATGGAAAAAGAGCGCAGAAGCAAATGTTTTAATGTATTAAACCAGGAGCAAGTAACTCCAAACAAACTTTTTCAAATAATTCACTTTACCTGCATTTGCCAGAGATCATAATTTCATAAAAACTTTTGCAGTAAAAAATTTTCCACTTTTTTTTCTATTTTTTTTTTTTTTTTTTTGTTTAGTGTAAAGCGAATACTTATTGATTTACTTTTTACCGTTATATCTTAAATCACCTTCACGTTTAAGCTCTTCAAGCATAACTGAGAAGTTCAGATTACAACTCCCGAGTATTTATACGAAAATTATGAGAAAGAAAAAACTAATTATGTGCAAACCCAACATTTGAGATATATTTGCACCGCACTATCACTAACACTAATACTAACGAAAAGTCATATAGCCAAGAAGACTCACCCGGCTATCCATTAATGTTACAATATATATGTGAATGAATTTTGTATTGGAAAGAATTCTGTATTGAAGCAGCAGAAGAAGAACTTATGTTGTGTGTCGACGTCGCGTTTTTTTTTTTTTTCTTTTTTCTTTATAATGCACGGAAAGAAAAGAGAAAGGGACAGAATTTCTGATAAAATGTAGAAAAAAGAATTTATATTCAAAATAAAATAAAAAAAATTGTTTTTTTTTTTCTTAAAATTTGGTAGGTAAAGCATAGCGCTTTACTGATATTACGTATTACGCATGATATTGCTGATGTTTTATTTTTGTATATTTTTTGTTTTTTGTTTTTTTTTTTTTATTGTTTTTTTTTATTTTCCATATTTCATAAAGTTTGTCTGATTAAAGAGTTAGGTAAACAATATGTTCTAGAAACGTTTGCATTATTTCTGTTACATAAGAAAAAGTTGCAAACTTGTGCATATATATGTATGTCTTGTATGCATTCACTTTTTTTTTTTTTGGTTAATCGAATGCAACGAATTCTTTAACGAAAATGGTTATTGAACTTCACTTTAAGTGAATTAATATAAGTCAATGGATAATTCTTATAAGAAAAAGTAATAGAAAAGGGCTCCAAATTTTTGAAAGAAAAAAAAAAAAAAATTTCAATCATATCTAGAATGAAGTGAAGATAACATGAAATTTTACTCCGTAGTGTTGACCAATTATAGAGGAATATACTAAACTTTCCGTTTACTGTTCCATTCATTCATAAAATCTATATATTTTCGATCTAAGCACGAACATATCACTCTTCCGCTTTGTTCGCTATAACTTGTAGTTTTTCTTTTGCGCTTCTTTCTCTCTTTGGACTTGGAGAATGTTTAGAATTAGAGTTGTTGTCAGAGAAAAAAAAACAAAAATTTCCTCCGCTCATATACATACCGGGTAAACATTTGTATTAGCCTAAGCCTTAGTTATAGAGTCTGTTGTCAGTCCCTCTGTCAGCTCAACTTTGTATGATTTAAAATTGCCCCGAACGTTGATATATTCTTAATTATTAAGGCAAATTTGTAAACCGGACGGCTTATGCGAAAAATTGTAAGTTGAAAACTTAAAAAAAAAATTTATCATGACGTTTAGACTAATACTGTTGTGTGGTAGCACTAAATACTTCGAATCTTCACATATTTTGCGCATTATATAGAATGCAATGGGTATTTAGGTTCTGCCCCCCCTTACCTTTGTCGAATGCTCGGTCTTTTAACTCTCTTCCATTATTTTAATTATGAGATTGATGTACAAGGATAACCCTTTTACGTATAACTTTCCGCATTTCACCAAATACAGAAAATTAGCACACCAATCTTAACCAAAATGGTTTGTAAGGCATTCTAAAAAGTAATGGTAAAATAGTCCTTAATAGGCTAAATAGAAAAAAGTCCAACTATACAAGATCGCAGCTCATAAAAAACACGACGAATTTCGTATGCAACAACAACTCAATATTCCTAAAGAAAAACAATTAAGAAAATTATATTCGGCTGCGACGAAAAAGAGGATAAAAAACTAAATTTTAATGAATGGGCGTGGCAGATTTTTTCTATTTTTATGAAATGCTGTGGAAGTTTTTAATGACCACTGAGCGAGACATCCAAAAAGAGCAACTTTTCTTATATTGTAGGTATGGACATGTGATCGATTTGGCCCGTCTTCAATAGCAACGTATGTGAGTGAACTTCCAATGTTTCTGCCTAATTTGCGGCCAGGACAATTTTTACTACAAATATTACATAGACAAACGAGCGGGCGGACATGCTTAATTTCTAAACTTGATGCTTATCAAGTGTATACATACTTTGTAGGTTGTTCGAAATTTCCTTCTGGGCGTTACAAACAAAATGACAAAATCAAATATACTCTTCACCTTAGGAGGTGGTTATAAAACAATCAAATTTTTATATACACTGACAGTGCGAATTACGTTGTAGAATACACGTAGGATGGCTTAAAGATGTTCTCCCAATTGATGAATCCCTACAATTTTGTAAATAGTACCAATTTTATCAAACGAAATGTACCATAATTTGAAAAAATTCCGAATATTAGTTTACCCCTTACGACTTGTTTTAGTGATGCTACTTTCTTATTTTCAAAACGGATGGAACAATTTGAATTTGATGTGTTGGTAAAACATTGATTTTTATTGGAAAAAAATGCAAATTACATTAACAATTTGTATGAAAAGTGTTGTGTGAGAAGTCTGCTCCGTTGAAAAGATCGAAAAGAATTTGTGTGAGTGGTTCGCTAACTTTAAACGGGATCCAAATGGGGCGAATGATTCTGACCACTCGTGTACAAGAAAGAACCTTGGATGAGACAATGCACTGACTAGGCATAATAAGGATTTTTCATGCGATATGTGGCAATGAATGAAACATGGATTCATTACAACACTTCACAGTCAAATCGGCAATCAGACGAGTGAACAGCAACCGGCAAAAGTCCTTCAAAGTAAAGAAAAACGCTAAAGTTGACTGGGGAATTTGCGGCGTTTATATTTTGTGATCCTCATCGTATAATATTCATCCACTATTTTAAATAGATGCAAAGTATTAATAGTCTGTAATCGTATACAACACCATATACAAGTCGACCACAACTATGGCAAAGAAAAAAAAAACAAAAAGAAAATTAATAATTCTACGAACTTATTTATTGATTGGTTGCGTTATTTGTTTTGTACCGTCTGTGTCCATAAAAAAACTAAACGATTTTAATACGCATCAATGCCTCAACATTCATTCTGCACTTCTTAGTTTACTCAGTTTTGCTTTGACGTCGCTTTTAAATAGAAACTAAGTCCTTTATCCCCATCAGTGAGTAACGCACTCAGAGAGTATCTTTATGCGTTACATGCAAGGTAAAGTCTTATTACCGTTTCTCTTCCTTTTGCCGGTTGTTTGTATATAAAGTTTATTACGTTTCTTCGTAAGACATTCTTCTTAAGTTTTGTTTATTTTTATATATATATATATATATATGTAATGATTTTCAAAAATACAAATAATTTTTATAAATCGTTCAATGCATCTTTTTGATTTCACATTTTGTCTTGAACTCATTTTACCTATTTACAGTAAGCTTAACCTTTTATTTTTATTCATCTTTTAAATAGTTTGGCTGGTGTACGATTTAAACGTTGCTTTTCCTATGAATATTCGTAGTTTCTTTGAATATTAATTCTCGTTTTACAAAGTTTCAGTTTTCATGATTTTCCAAAGAATATACATTCACCGCGTTGATCAATGGATAAGTGTAAGTTCTTTGCACATTTTTTTCCGTTTATTAAATAATTCATTTTCTAAAATATAAAAAAAAAAAAAACTATTTCTTCATAAATCCTGAAAGATAAAAATTTTTATTTTACCAGAAGTAATTATTACAGCTTTTGTTTTACCGATTCTTTTGCTGATAATTGCGTTTACGTAAAAAAAGTTTATGGTTTGTTATTGAATATTTGCCAGAATGGTTTCTAAATACATTCATTCACCTCATATGTTAGTTTCAATGAAAAACTGTCAATCAACCTATCGATTTTTAGAAAGAAAGAACATAAAAACCAAAAATAATACCAGAAATCTGAGATAAAGTAAAAGGTTCTAAAAAAATTAGAATTAAATTAGTTTTACACTTGCATTCTCTGCCACGTCTACTTATATCTAAAAGCAAACATTTCAATTTACTTTTAAACAGTTTTTATTTATTCGCTGTTTATATTACTATTAAAGACAAAGCGTGACAAAGAATGAAAAAGAGAGACGGCGAGAGAGAGAATTATAAACGAACTCTTTCTCTATGAAGCATTTCATTTTTTTTTATCTTCATATCACATATTAAATAAAGAGATGTATATTAATTTCAATTCACACACATAACGGGATCTGATAATATTTTAATAGCATTGATTTGAAAAGAAAATATTTACATAACAGACTCATCACGCTCTTGTTAATGCTCATGCAAATGCATGCCCAAAATTTATCATATCATTTAATAGGAAGATATCACGTGACCATGAAAATACAAATTGTGTGGATGAATGTATGTAATATAAGAAAAAAAAAAGAAATCATGAAAATACCACAAGACTAGACACAACTAATAACAACAATAAAGAGTAACTACAACGATAGCAAATTTCTTATTTAGAAAAGAAAAGCCGGTTGAATCAGGTCCGTTTAAAGTAATCAATATGTCAAGCAAAGAGAAAATTGTGATCAAAACAAGAGAGAAGAGAATTAAAAGTCTTGGAGTAAAAAGTAAAATGCATTCATTGTATATAAATATAAAATTTTATTTAAAAAATATTTAAAAATTGTATGATTAAGTACCTTCTTCGGTATAGAATTTTAAAAAATTTTCTTTTTTCTTTTTGAATATTCAATTGCATTTAATTGAATAACAATTTACAAGTGTTTCAGACGAATCATTTTGATAAATTTTTTCTGCACTTACGGCACTACACAAAAACTTTCGCACAAAAAAAAGAACACTGAAACAGTTTTTTGACGAAGATTATGGAAATTTTTAATGAATTTTGAAAAAATGTTTATATTTTATAACAAAATCTTCTTTAAGATTTGCAAAAATGTATACAAAATTTTCTCCACAATATTCCACGACTTTCTTCCGTATAATTATTTAGTTATTTTGTTTTGCCAATACGAAATTTTCAGATTTTGATGGACGTATACGACATATTAAAAAAAATTTTGTTAAGCTTTATTTTGTTTTAAAAGAAACAACTTTTTAGATTATTTGCTTGGAATTTTCACCGAATTTTCTTTTTAATACGGAAAACACCCACCGTTCGTTCGTTGGTTACGAATAAAATAAAATGAAAAAATTGTGCTTTTGCTTTGCTCATTGTTCTTTTTGTTATTTTTGTTATATGCAACTAAATTTTCTTTGTTTTCTTATGATCTGCGTTTTCTTTACTAATAAGATAGGTACAGCAAACTATATATCAATTTAAAGACAGAGATATATGTTTAAAAATAATCTTATTTTATTAAATCAGAGTCGGCAACTGGCTAGAACATTTTTCCTTTAACGTTAAGTAGCCTTATGTAAGTGATAAATACGAGTCACTCTTTAATCGCACGGGGTGATATAAAGTGAATATGCTTACGAAAACGTAAATATGCAAATTTTTGTTATGGTGAAAATTACTTTGCAATAATTGTAATACAATTGCAAACAATTTCTTTAATTTTTTTTAAAAATATAATTCTTTAAAATTTCTAAGCAACTCTGATTCTTTTTTGGTAAATGTGCTTCAGTTTGAGTATTACTGCTTTCGTAAGGTAAACAGATGATTGCAGTTTGTTGTCGGAAGTGTTTATAAATATTTTTTGCAAGTATTTAATAAAAATAACATAAATTTACAACCATTAAATCACTAAAATGAGTTTAACTGACATTTCGTTGTGTATGGATATAGATTTCGTAAGTAGTTCTTTAATATATATATATAATATATAAATGAACATTGCTGTTGTACCTTTGTAGCCTTCAGAAGATGTGCCTTACGAAGAAGAAATTCTACGTAACGCTTATTCTGTGAAACACTGGTTGCGCTATATCGACCATAAAGCCAAAGCACCTAATAATGGCGTTAACATAGTATATGAACGTGCTCTTAAAGAATTGCCTGGAAGTTACAAAATATGGTACAATTATTTACGTACACGCCGACGTCAGGTACGTGGTCGTTGTCTCACGGATTCCATGTATGATGAAGTGAATAATACGTTTGAGCGCGCTTTAGTGTTTATGCACAAAATGCCACGTATTTGGATGGATTATGGAGCTTTTATGACACTTCAGTGCAAAATTACGCGGACTCGTCATGTTTTTGATCGGGCTTTACGTGCTTTGCCCATTACCCAACACTATCGCATATGGCCATTATATTTAAAATTCGTGCGTAAATACGATATACCGGAAACAGCAGTTAGAGTTTATAGACGTTATCTGAAATTGGCTCCGGATGACGCAGAAGAGTATATAGAATATTTAACAAGTGTTAATAGACTGGATGAGGCTGCTCAACACTTAGCTAGTATTGTGGATAATGAAAATTTTGTTTCCAAATATGGGAAATCAAACCATCAGTTGTGGAATGAATTGTGCGATTTAATATCAAAGAATCCCGATAAAGTGAGATCGTTGAACGTAGATGCTATTATTAGAGGTGGATTGAGAAGGTAATTTTTAAGGTAATTTTGATTAAAAGGAAAATATTTAATTCGTTTCCTTTTCACTTTTAGATACACTGATCAATTGGGTCATTTATGGAATTGTTTAGCCGATTACTACGTACGTTCTGGCCTATTCGATCGCGCACGTGATATTTATGAAGAAGCCATCCAAACTGTACGAACTGTTAGAGATTTTACTCAAGTTTTTGATGAATACGCACAATTCGAAGAGGTTTCTTTAAATAAACGTATGGAAATGGTAGCCAATGATCCTAACGCTACAACCGAGGATGATATTGACGTTGAGTTGCGTTTGGCACGTTTTGAACATCTTATGGAGCGACGTCTTTTACTTTTAAACAGCGTTTTGTTACGTCAAAATCCTCATAATGTACACGAATGGCATAAACGTGTTAAATTGTATGAGGATAAACCTCATGAGATAATTAATACATATACGGAAGCCGTACAGACGGTACAACCGAAATTAAGTGTGGGTAAATTGCATACACTTTGGGTAGAATTTGCAAAATTTTATGAAACTAACGGGCAGGTAGAGGACGCTCGCATTGTCTTCGAACGTGGTACGGAGGTGGAATTCGTAAAAGTTGAAGATTTAGCGTCTATTTGGTGCGAATGGGCAGAAATGGAAATACGTCAAGAAAATTATGATCAAGCTCTTAAATTGATGCAAAAAGCTACGGCTATGCCGAAACGTAAAGTTGATTATCACGACGATACAGAGACAGTGCAAATGCGTTTATATAAATCACTAAAACTGTGGTCAATATACGCTGATCTGGAGGAATCATTTGGTACTTTTAAAACGTGCAAGGCAGTCTATGATCGTATCATGGATTTAAAAATTTGTACACCACAAATTATTATTAATTATGGTTTGTTTTTGGAAGAGCATAATTATTTTGAAGAGGCATTCCAGGCCTATGAAAAAGGTATTGCCTTGTTTAAATGGCCCAATGTTTATGATATATGGAATTCATATTTAACAAAATTCCTTAAGAGATATGGTGGGACAAAATTGGAAAGAGCTCGAGATCTTTTTGAACAATGCTTAGAAAATTGTCCTCCCGAATATGCGAAATATTTCTATTTGTTATACGCAAAATTGGAAGAGGATCACGGTTTAGCTAGACATGCTATGGCCGTTTATGATCGAGCGACGAGCGCCGTTAAACCAGAGGAAATGTATGATATGTATAATATATTCGTTAAAAAGGCAGCAGAGATTTATGGCTTACCTCGGACCCGAGAGATCTATGAAAAGGCTATTGAATGCTTGCCTGAGGAACATATGCGACAAATGTGCGTACGTTTTGCTGAAATGGAAACGAAATTAGGAGAAGTTGATCGTGCTCGAGCTATTTATGCTCATTGTTCTCAGGTAGGAAAACTGTTAACTTTTCTTTTTCACTTAATTTACTAAAGTTATTATATCTCTTAAGGTATGTGATCCTCGTATTACAGCTGATTTCTGGCAGACATGGAAAGATTTTGAGATACGTCACGGTAATGAGGATACTATGCGTGAAATGTTACGTATTAAACGTTCGGTTCAGGCCACTTATAATACTCAAGTGAATATGATGGCAGCTCAGTTCATTAATTCCGTGAATGCTACCGCTGAATCAAGTAATACGGATGCTATGCGTCAATTGGATGCCAAAGTGACTGCTGTAAATGAGCAGAAGGAAAGACAAGCATTAAAAAATCAAACTTCCTCGAATATAATGTTCGTACGTGGCGAGACTCATGGCAGGGGAAATAATGATAAAGTAATTAATCCTGATGAGATCGATATCGGTGACAGTGATGAAGATGCGGATGAAGATGAAGATGATGATGAGGATCAAAGTAATGCGGAAAATATTACGGGATCAAATAAATCATTACCGACCTCTAAAGATTTGAACGATTTAGTGGTAAAAAAATTACGAATAGAACAGCAAGAAATACCAGCTAAAGTTTTTGGTGGTTTAAAAGTTAAAAATCAATCGGATGATGAAGACATGTTAGAATAATTAAGCGATAAAAAACAAAAAATAAATAAAATATTAAATTAAGTTACTTAACTAGTATATGACTTAAAGATCAATATATATTATCGGTAGGAACAATCGGCATTACAAAGTTTACATTGGTTTTTCCATCGCTCTTTAAGTTTTTTTTTTTTTTTGGCATTTATTTTGCTGCTGAAATGTTTTGCATTAATTGTGCACATGTCTCACAAATTAACCCAAATCTTAGTTTCAAAAAACATGGCGGTTGACAAGCATATTAAACATTGCATTTGCACTGTAAGGGAAAATGATGTGCTTGTGTGCTGTTTATATATGACTGCCACTGACATTATATACGAGCGTATATATGTATGTATGCATTTATGTATGTATGTATATGTGTGCATAAGTGTTGTGAAAATTGCAGCTGAGACACTGTTGCTATAACTACATACTTAAAAATCTGTGTACAAGACAAGCCACAAATTATGCTATAACCAAACACAACAACAACAACAACAATAACAACGTCAGCAGCAACTTTTATACTAGTTAACAACAGCTATATCCAAGCGCACACATAAATGCATTGCAAAAAACTTAAAAACATTGTTGTTGCCCATACTCCAATCCACTTACCCTTAGTCTTCGCACTATTTAAGTTTATGGCGAAAATGGTTAAAGAAAAGTTACATATGATGTGTTGTGCTGCTGCTGCTGCTGCTGCTTGCTGCTACTGCTGCTACTGCTACTATTATTGCTGAAAGCGACATGTTAACATTGTATTATATTGTTGATAAAATAATGAAAGACAGAGATAAAAAGTTCATAAAATGAAATGGTAAAAAAGTAAAAAAGAAAAAAAAAAGGAAAAAAACATCAAACAAATAACATAAAAAAAAGGTAAACATTAAAATCTTTTATGAAGCAAAGTACAAAACGATAAACAATGTCTGTGACACGCATACAAACGGCAGAAAAACACAACGTAATGTAGTTTTACTACGTTATCTTTAGATCTGTAATAAGGTAAACAAAGAAGAAGAACAAGAAGAAAAAAAAAAAAAAGAAACACTGCCTAAATGTAACAACGCTGGAAGTGTACGTGATAAGAAGAAAGGAAATCCTTTTGTGTTGCTTGCGCGTAAAGATTTATATAAATGATGTCGTGTACAATAAGAGAGAAGATATAAAATCTAGCACACTTGTGTTTAGAATTGTACGCGGCAATGGCTTCAATTACTCCCTGTCTTATACTTATGCTGGTGGAATTTCGGGCATTTATTAGAGGTGTGAAATTTTTGCTACTGCTTTGGGGGCGCTAATCAAAACACTGATTAATTAATTAATTTGGCGGAATACTCGGTAATCTAATCGGAAGTTCAATAATCGAATTAACGGTAAAAAATATAGTTTTCATCAAATCCCGTTTCCTGATGATCTAATGACTTGTTTCACATAGAAGTGGAACCAAGTTATTCGTCATTTCATCGCAAATATTAGACGCTTGCATGTATTCTGCCAGGCAACTTGTACACGTAAAAGTGGGTAACAGGAAATACCACTGTACATAAGAGTTGAGTTCGATAATCTCGATCTTCCTCTATCGGAAATAATAATTTTCCACTTACTTTTATTCAATTATTCAGTGTATGCAGACGCTAATCTTCGAACCCTTAAAATTGTATTCTCGACATACAATACTTTTGGTGACGCTGTTCCATCATATCCCGATTAAAAATTTAAAAGTGGTGATTTTGAGATCAATGACATTGAATACGCTCTCGTCACCTATGATTTGCGAACTCCATCATTACATACGGGAAAACTTTCATATGGCTTCTTTCTCGGCAAATGTTCTACAGAAATAAAGTAGATTTGACCAACAGTCAAGTTCTTTAATACGGTTACCCGGCTTACCCGTTCCCATTAAGGAATTTTTTGTTTTTACAGTTTTCGAAAAATTAGTCCAAAGTAAAGCGACTAGTGGTTGATAGTCAAACATTGATTAATGACTCTTGTAGTGTCTATGCAGTATGAAAAAATACACACATAATAAAATAGAATAAACAAAAACCAAACAAAACTGCGCGCGTACATGCACTCTTAGTCCAATTTATGATTATAATTTAATATTATTATGACATTTTTCTAGAAACACTTGAATTACATTTTTATTCAAAATGCAATTCGATGCTTTTTAAGTGGGTCAATGTAAATATTATGCTAAGTACTTTATTTTCCTATGGTATAATTCTAGGATAGAAAATGGTATTTAAGACGCGTTACTTTCAATAAAAATCATCATTATATCATCATAAGGTAAAAAGAAAAAGCAAAACAAGCAAAAGCAATTGTATGAAAGAGAGATTATAGCGGTTTAAATACAGCATCTTGTAGCGCCTTGAACGTGGAATGTCATCTTTGTATGAACTGGAGAATTTTCTATTCTATTTTCCATTAATTTTTTATTTCATCTTTAATCGCATTGACCAAGATGATGAATGTTTTTCGTAGATACTATATTATACTAACAATTAAGTGTAAGAAAATTTTCCAGTTCACTGTTGAGAGACTGTTTCATAACCTTTTTAAATGTTCTCTTGGTTTGTTGATTAGCGTGAATTTATAATTCGGTTTACAGTTTTGTTTATAAACCCGCAAAAATTATTCTATCAATTCAGTCAATTATTCTGGCACTAAGTAAGAGAAAAATGTAATATTTTTGCAAAATCATTGAAACAGTTTCCTTCAAAACTGATACAATCAGTCTAACATTTCTCTGAGATTTCCATTCCATTTTTTACACTTCGGATGCTTCGTAGTACTAAATTTTTGGATCCACTGCTTACAAAGGTTCTTAATAATTAATCTTTAGTACTTTAGAACGAAAATAAGCACAAACAATAATAAGATCCTTTTATATCGTATCTCATGAGAGAATACAAATTAAAAAAAAAATATTTTAATCGGTTGAATTTTTGTCCCTTTATAAGATTTGGCTGTTGAATTCAATTTTCACGCAATTACTGGTTTATACGAAACAAGTTTCAGTTCTGTACAAGTTATCGTTTAGTGTGTTATACTACTCCAATGATCAGAGTGCACAAAAATTTTAACTTTTTAATTTCAATAGAGACATTTGTTCCTATTTTAAGAGTGGAGCTGATAGAGATGCGCCTTACTTAAACAATTCGTTATATTTTAACTTCGTGTGTCCTCGCAATATATTAGACTTCGTAAGCTATGGCTAGAATAGCGGATGACTGAGTAAAACGGTTTTTCTTAATGTTCTGACGTAACAGTTGTTAGTTACTAGACATAATCTCTTAGAATGTTAGACGTTAGGTTGAGTGAGATTAGATTGACTGAGTAAGTAGGAGTAGAGTAGATATATATGAATGATATCTCAAAAGATGTATGAAATTTGCCATAGAATTGGAATATGCTAAAAACGACTTCCAAATCCATCTGGTCCGAAAGAAGCCATCTTTCCTGAAAAGGAAATTTTAATCCCTTTTTTTTTGTATATTGGTTTCTGTATGCGCAACCCACAACCATTATATTATAGTAACAGAGTAGAATACAAACTGGAAGTCTGATAAATGGATATGGCTAACTATAGTTTCCCTTAAATCCTTAAAGACCAACAACAAATTTCAATCATTTTTTTTTTTTTAAATACATATGCTCGGCTTATAATAACGATTAATAAGTTTAGTAAAATACCTTTGGGAAATGTTCTGTTCGTAATAATTAAAATTTTAAAATCTTTGTAAGAACATAACGACTTTCGCAATTTATTAAAAGATGGGTTACTAACATACCTAAGGATATACATAAATACTTATATATGTAATGAATGACTTTTTCTTCGTTTTTTTTTCCTCCTCCACCTTCTTTTTTGTTTTTTCGTTTTCTCTTCTTATCATAACATTTCGTTTTAATATTTCCTCCTCAAGAATACTTGAATAGAAAATGTTTTTGAATTGTTACCCAAGAAAGAAAGTGGAGACATGGTTGGTGATAAGAAGGAAAGAGGAAGGGAAGGCTAGGGAGGCGAATCATAAATTTGCAAATTGCTAGTTTTTGTTTACTACACTTCATTAGACACAACGGCACAATTATAATGAACGGAATGAAAACTTGGCACTAATTATGCAAGAGACGGGACCGTGTAAACGCGTCAGAATAATAACTCCTTTCTACCAGCACGACAACAATAGCAGCAAGAACAACCAAACACTCTTTAACATTTACCAAATACTTGAGCATATAATTTTCGACTTCGTCAACAGCAGCAGCAGCAGCTTCATCAGCTTCAATTGAAGAGTAGCGGCGGCGGCGGCAATAGTAGTAAACAGAAAATGAGAATTTATTTTTTTTTTTTTTTTTAATGAAACATAACAAATAAAATTACGTAAGTTATTAAAATATAAAAACTATGCTTCCTGAACTCCTGTTCTCATCTCCCTTTTATGTAGATACATGAGCCAAAGAAGAAAATTTATTATCATCATAAACACACACCAGGAGAAATTTCTTTTTTCCTCTTTCCTGTTTTTTTTTTTAATTTTTGGCTGTGGGTATAGAATATGTTGCAATCATAAGTCATTTGTCTCTTATTATAATTTGTGTTGAAATTTGTGCGAAAGCATCATCATCATCATCATTATCATAATCATAATCATAACAGTAATAACAACAAATAGTTTACTTAGCGTTAAACATAAAAGAAAGAGTGAGAGAGAGAAAGTAACGAAGAGAAAGCGTTGCATACTTTTCAGCGAACGAACGTTGGCGTTACAGTCATCATCGCTCAGCCGTTTGCCAAAAACTTGAAACTTTCCCTAAATCGAGAATCGAAGCAGAGGGAAGCATACTCAAACTCACACACACACACACATACACACACACAGGCACACACAACCACAACGAAAATTTTATTTGTTTCTTAATTTTAAATTTATGGCAACATATTCATTTGTATTCACGTGAATCATGACTACCACCAAAGCCCGTCATCATTACCATCTCGTCATCATCATCATCTCATTATTGAAATGAATAATGAGCTCGAATATATACGAGCACTACTACGAGCACTTGTACTATTTAAAAAGTTGTCAAGTATCTCATCATTTGCTTCATTGAAATATCTTTGTGTGTGTGTGTGTGTGCGTGCTCTCTTTCCCTTCCTTCGAATTTTATCATCACTCTCTTCATTCTCTTTGTATGTATTAGTGTGTTTTCAAATGCTATTCGAGCAGTTGTGACACTTTGTGCGTAACAGAGTGTGTGACAAAGTATCTTCGTGTGCACAATTCATTGTCATTAGTTTAATGGTGTTGTTGATGGGAAATATTCTAAAATTGTCACAAATTTATACAAACATATATAGACTGATTTCTGATGAGTATATAATAGCAGAGAACAGCTAAAGTCTTTGAGATTTTAGCATATCTTAGAGAGTAGCCGTCATTTGTTTAATATTCATTGCTAAAGTATAGGAAGCTGGTACTAAACTCAATCATGTCTTACTAACTGTCTTTGACAAAGATTCTTAAAAAAAAAAAAACAAAAATTGTGGAATGTTTTGTAATCTTTTGATCTCTACTATAAAGGCTCTGTAATTAATGTAATCATTAAGATGATCTGGCAAGTAAGATTAGGCTTCATAATTTGGGCCACTTTAAAGGAGTTCATTAGCCGCTTTAGTAAACACGTCAAAATTGTTTATATTTGATATAAAACTGAGCAAAATTATTGAAATATTGACTGGCTTATCTGGGCTTACTTTGCTAAGGTGGGCACACAAACGTTAATAACTCAGTCTCATTCGATATCCAGGACAACTAATTCAAGAGTTCAAGTTAATAGTGAATATCAATTTGTTAGCAGGTGGGCTAAGCCCTGTTGAAGTCAACAAAAAAAAAAACAGCTTCTGTTGACTTCCATCGACCATTGAACAATCAACTCTTTCACGATCATTGAAAATATCTTATGTCATCGAGCAATCACTGCTGGTATCAAAGTTCCGCTTCGGATAAACGTGGGTACGTACTTTATAAAACCCAAACTCACGGTACACCAAAGCATTCGACTATTTTGGAATGATAATTAGTGCCTCCTATAAGAGCCATAAATAAATTCATTTATATCGATATCGTACCGGCCACCTATGCATCCTTGGATACCATCACAGATTACTATCTCTCTCACTATCGCTCCACTATGCATCCCCCAGGCTCATGATCAACAATCACGCAACAGACAGTATGTTGGATAAGTTGGATATAATCGCTTTCAGGCGATTTTTTCATTTCGGCAACCTGACTTTTTAGGATTTATTTTGACCATTGCAATGGATTTCATTAATATCAGACGTACTGAGGAAAAGCAGCTAAAAATTGAATTCTGAAAACACTTTCGTCTCCTTCTTAGGCTACGTAATTATCGACGCTCATGGCAGTCTGAAGCAATTCAAAATGTTTTCGTCAATTGATTACGATCTATAATCGATGATGAACCGATAAAAGTACAGGTCTTTTGTGAAAATTTTAGGATCGTCGTCAATTAATTGAAAAGCGTGAATTTTATATATATTTACTTTAAATCGTGAGTATCCAAAATTCGTTACAAATTGGTTACAGTTGGTTTGAATTGGCGAAATACTTCAAAATACTTCTACAGATCAAGATAGGAACTCTTTTTGTTCTTTTTACTAATACGCGAGTTGAAGATAGGGTCTATGAGTGTTTTGGGATTAAAAAGAAGAAAACCCGACGGGACGCAACATTCTTTATAGGAAAATAAATAAATTCCCGTAGTTTCTTTAGTCATATCTATAGAGATTTTTAAAGATCTTGAGAATAACTACTAGGATCTATTTATTTATTGCATTCTATTCTATGGTTGGTTTGGATTGACGAAATATTTCAGTACACTTCTGCAGATCAAGATAGAAACTCTTTTTACTCTCTTTACCGATAAGTAAGTAGAAGGCAGGGTCTATAAGTATTTTAGGATTAAAAAGCCGAAATCACGACGGAAGAAAATCTTCTTTACAGGAGAATAAATAGATTCTAGTGGTTTTTTAGAAGAAGATTTTGAAAAAAGAAACCATTAGTATCTGTTTATTCAGAGTCTCTAGTCGTCTCTATAGTGATATTTAACGATCTTGAGAAAAAGTACTAAAGTCTATATATTCTCTCTCCTGTAAAGAAGATTTCCACTAGAAATGAATAGAATTTATTTTTTTCTCTTTCCTATGAAAAAGATTTCCGTAACCATTGAAACGGAGATCGAATGATATCTTACCTCTCCTTTTTCTCTTGCAAGCAAGATTATTGCAATTATAATAGACTATTACTAGTTTTTCCGCTATCCCTTCAAGGTAAAGAGAAGAAATGGCGCTAGGAAATGCTACAGAGCGATATGTTCTCACTCCCAAGCCATACAGACAGTTTTCCATGATTATAAATGTTTCTAGTCAAATATAGCCCATCAAAAAAATCTCAACAAAGTCACATGGATGAGTTCGTTGCCCATATTTATTCTTTAATTCTTCTCTATTTCATATAGTACACTCCCAAACACAAAAATCTTCTTCTTGTATAGGACGTACGATACTTATTTATTTTGATATTCAACTGCAAGTTATATCTTCAACAACTGATTTACACTTATGTACAAATTATAATAAAAGACATTAATTATTATTATCTCTTAATTCAATATCTTATACAATAGTATTAAACTAAAATTGCTACGAGCATGCAGAGCAGATAAACTTAAATCTAGTTTCCGATGGAGAAAAGAAATAATAAATGAGAATATATGCAAGAAAGAGAGAAAGAGAAAGAAAGAATTAAGAAAGGTTACGAAACTCTTGAAATTGTGTTCAATAATTTAAGAAATAAAGAAATATACATAGAAAAGTACTGTGTGTGTGAAAAACCATTGGGTGTAGGATGCTAACGGAGACTATACAATATGGACTGAATTTCAGGCAAGAAGAATAAAGGGAATATATATCATTCAAACCTCTACTGATGATATTCATGAGGTTAGCAAGCTTTACATAAGTTAAATTTAACCACAAGATAATGCCTGGGTGTTCGAGGGGCTTTAGGTTAATTATGCTCAAAAATGCAAGTAAATCCAGTTCGTCATTCAATAAGTGTATCGGAAAGATTACGCTTAAGATATATCTACGTTTCATAAGTCTAGTCTGCGCAGTTGTCTATACTTTTCCGATGATAAGTCATAACTTGGATTCCAAGCAAGAGTTCGCAAAGTGAACACTTGGAACTGTTTTCAGACAGTTTGAATGTAATACTAGTAGGACGGACATCATACTATCGAAGCTTATTCTAGGATTGATCTATTAAAATCGGTTCAGATCACAATGCTTTGAAAATGATTAGCGGACGCTTCGTGTATTGAACATCACAAAAAGTTCCGAAAGGTTTATCAACGTAGACTATTTTTTGATGAATTCATGCTGAGCAGAGAATATAATTGTTTTCACATTAAAAATTCACATGAAAGATGAGAGATGCTACGTTGAAGCTCGCCATCTTCACCAAGCTTAATCTGTAGCACTTGTTTCGGATGTTATGAACTTAAAAATAAGTAATCAATCTTGATCTATACGCATATATAGAAATAGGAGACTAGAAGTTTTCGAAACCTCTTTTTTTTGCTCTAGAATACTCGAGGGAGAAATTTCAATTTTTTTTATTCACCCTAGATCGTAAAATCTCTTATTTTCTATAAGCCTTTAACTTTTTTTTTAATGTTGCTTTCACTTTTTTTTATTGTTTTTATGTTGCTTTTGATACTTCCTTCCAATTCGCCAAATGGCAAGTGCTACGAAATATAAAAAGAAGGGAGAGTTACAGCTTAAAATGGCGTACATTACTCTCTCAAAATATAGGTTTAATCGTCTCAAACTTTGTTCGAACTTAAACTGCAATTATGTCTTTTACATGACATGGCTGACAGGGGTACCAATTGCCGGGATTTACCGCATAAGACACTACTGCGACTGCTTCTTTCTGAACCGAACTGCTTGCCTTTGAAAGAACCTGCCGGTAGAGGTTTTCCCTGTCGCTCCTAATTTTTTTTCTTACAACTCGAACATAACACATACACACACATACACGCTACTACCTTTTTCTTTCCCTATCTATTTCTACATTTTCTACAAATGAGACAACTCTAGGTTCGACTCCCAAAAAAAAAGAAAAAAGGTTTAGAACCTTACACTATAATAAAATGAGTTTGTAATGCTTATGTTTTTATTTTTGTTTGTTATTTATGATGAAGAACCCAACATACTTTCTGAAAGTTTAGAAGAAAATTCATTTATTATTACGTGTGTGGGTATATAAGCGTATTTATGGACAAAAGTGCTCCTGAATGTAAATTTTCAGTTTTTAAATTTATATGTCATACGTATGGATTTAAATGCTGATGTGTTTGCAACAGTTTTGTATTGTTGTTGTATTCCTTTTGTTTGTCATGAATTATGTTTGTTAAGGTTTTTAAGAACAACCACATATATACAAATATATAGCCATACACACACATACACACACACACACACACACACACACATGGTTACACACTTTTGTATGCACAAAACAAAAACTGGGTTAATGCTTTTCCTCTTTATTATCATGAGAATGTAAATTTTCTCAGGGATTAAGATCAACATTTAGGAACAATAGTAAAAGTGCACACATATACATAAACTTATGTAAAAATTATATAAAAATGTATAGAAATGTGTGTTGAACATTACAAAAGGATTGTAGGTGGTTGGTTGCTTAGGTATCCTTAGTTTTTGTTTTTTTTTTTTTCGTTTCTTTTAGGTAATTATTGGTAATTATTTCTATCTAAAAACTTAGAGAAAAGCACATTTTATTTGTTATGGATTAAAATTAAGTTAAAATGTCATCAGTGCCTGTATGGAATCATGTTCTCCAAAAGATGTTAGAATACGAGTATAAATGTATTCAGACCGCGTTGTGTATTATAAGAGATTTGCAATAGGTTGGCCGAAAAGTCATTTCGGAAAATTTTCTAACGTCTTCATCATTTTGTATAGAAAATAATTCGAAAAGAGAGAGAGAGAGAGAGAGAGAGAGAGAGAGAGAGAGAGAAGTAACGGAAATTTCTTTTTTGCCATCTCAATACAAAATTGGAATTTTTTATTTTATTTTAGAATTAAAGCGAACGTACAGATTACCAGCTAAAGATAAAATGGTCATTATTTAAAAGTAAAAAAAAATAAAAAGGAATTTTTGCAAAATCTTTTTCTTTTGTTTTGGTTGGACTTTTTATCTGAATCGTTACTGTTTCCAATTCATTTAATGTATAGTGCGACTTTACTGTTTTCCTCAACAACGTCATCGTCATTATCCTCGCCATCCTCCGTTGCTCCAAAGCCATTTATGAAATATACTTTGTGGCACAGGATATTTTCTACTTATCTGCTTTTAATCTACACGAAAAAAAAGGATTTTATTCTCACCACAGATAGGTATGTTAATGTAGTCATTCATTATAATTCTTGCTAACATAACGTTAACTTACGTATCAGGAATTCCATACGTATCATCCTTACACTGTTTATAGATTCTGGTCGCTGCAGCTGCTCTTGGACATCTAAAACATCAATTACGTACGATAGACTCCACGTACGTACCGGACTCAAATAATTTATGAATTCCCCAAGGACTTTATAAGTATAGGCTCACACGATTTATAGGGAACCCAACGTTATGAGAATTGCGGGCTCCCATAAATTATGATTTTCTTAACTCTCATAAGCATAGACTTAGACGATTTGTAGCGGATTTAATCTTATGAGAATTCCGGAATCTCGTAGCTGATGGTCTCGTTACATCTCATAAGCGTAAGCTTAGACCATTTGTGGCGGATTTAAACGTATGAGAATTCCGAGTGCCATAATTTATGTTTTTCTCAGATCTCATAGACGATTTGTAGCGGATTTAATCTTATGAGAATTCTGGGATCTTATAGTTGATGGTCGCTTTAGATCTCATAAGCACAGGCTTCACGATTTGTAGTGGATTTAATTTTATGAGAATTCTGGGATCTCATAGTTGATGGTCTGTTTAGATTTCATAAGCGTAAGCTTAGACGACTTGTAGCGGGTTTGACCTTATGAGAATTCCGGACTCACATAGTTGATGATCTCCTTACATCTCATAAGCGTAGGCTTAGACGTTTTGTGGTCTTCCTACACCTCATAATCGTAGGTTTAGACGATTTACGTGGTCTGTCAGTCTTCTTCGGAACTTATTGCAATTCTGAAATGGCGAAGTTCACGTAGACTTGGAGCCAAGATATCTGGTGTAATTATTAAGAGAGAGGGAGAGGGGGAGGGGGGGGGGGGGAGAGAGGGAGAAAGTTTGTGGGGGAGAGGGGAGCGAGAGAGAGAAGGAAAAATACACCCTGGGGGACAAAATTAAAAAGAAAGCGTTATAGAATGTTGCAAATTTCGAATGTTATATTTTCGATCGACTTACCTCATGCTTGTCTTAGTTCTTTTTCCATTCAAAACTCGAAAACTGGATTATTTTGATTGCTGCTAACACCCAGGTATGACAAATCGCTCTACTCTAAAGAAATTCTATATGGCTGTTGACTGTACTTAACCAAGTCCGTTTTCTCGGCTTCGCTGTCTACAAATAACAAAAAAAAAAGATAATCAAAATTTATGAAATTTTATTTGTTATTGAGCTAAAGTGTATTTCAAAAGGCGCCTTAAAGCATGATTTTCTTACTTGCATTCGTTACGTTTATGTGCGCGACCGAAATGGCTGAAGTTTAACACCGTTGGTACATTGCCCATACAGCCAATTATGTGACTTCATCGCTAAACAACATTAAGCACTGACTTTCAGATATCTTTTCGTTTGCTGGTTGGCTAACAGTTTGGCTCTGAGCATAACAACCCAGCCAAACTTAATTAGTTCACCATTAATATCTGAACTAAAGAAAACGATATAAAAGTTTTCGCGATGAGCCTGAAAAGACTTACAGGTAATTTTTGAAATGCTCCACCAAAAACTGAATGCTTTTTAGCGATGAGCGTATTTTTGTTTTGTTTTCTTTTTTCACAAAAAAAAACCGCCTTTTTTTTATCATATTTCTTTATGCTTGGGATGAATTCTGGTTCTCATAAATCTGTTAACATGTCTTCTTGTACTCACACATTATTGTATTCTTCTTCTTTTCGCACTTTATCGTTATGAATTTGTATACATTCCTGTGTGTATATGTGTGTGTGTGTGTGAAAGTTTCTTCCTGCCGTCATTTTTGTTGCCATTCACTGTTTGTCTGTTTGGCGGTGGTTTGGCAAACAATTTTGTGCTTAGTTACCAAAAATTCTAGTTAGTGGAAACGATAATTTTCACTTGAATTAACTACTGCCGCTGAATGCTGAACGCTGTTTCTGATATGTACGCAGACAGTTATGCTGCATATATGAATTTAGATACGTCTGTTGGCAACGTTATAACGTCTAAAGGAAATAAACAGTTTTACTCTATACCATATGTTGTACGTTCTTGTGAGCATATTAACTTTTTCATTATTTTTGCTCTCTTTTTCTTCGGATCAATACATAAGTTAATATTACTTATCTTATAAAGGGGCGAAGATGTCTTTAAAATAAAATTTAATTAATCAAATTTTTTTGAAGATGTAGAATTTTTAAAGGTAAACTGTAGGTCAACAATTCCCGTGATGAGGTAAAAAAAAAAATTTTCTTTTTCTTGCAAAAACTTTTTGAAATCGCTTCACCATCTGGTCCAAATGTTTCTCCTCTAGAGGTTTTCAAATTTAAAAATAGATAAATGCATTGGGGGGCCAGATCTAAAATATACGTTGAATGGCGCAGTAACTCGAAGTTTAATTTATGCCAATTTGCCATTGTAGCGGTTTACTTGTGACATCATTATTTTGTTGTACTTTGAGCAAAATCTCTACCTATTTGGAAAACATCTTTTTTTACCCCCACATTTTCATATAAAATATTGTGCGAATTTTGTTTGAGCGAAATTTTGTGTTTGTATAGTTTTGCTTGAGCGGACGCTGAGCCGTGGCTGTGAGCGGAGCATAGGCTGAAGGCAGGAGGCAGTTCGACATTAAACTTTCGAACCTATGGTTTAAGACCCAACCCGCAAACCTGCAGTTTGAGATCAAATTCTCAGGTCTGCAGTTTGGCGTCAAACCTATAATTTAAGATCAAACCTTTAACGTTACAATTTGCGAAGGCCGCAAAGTTGGCTGAATTGTTAAGAAGCACCTCTAGCAAGTCAGTTGGGTTCAAATCTCATTGCCGTAGACTTTTTTCATAAAAATGAAAAAACACTAACAAAGCCGATAGCCTAAGCTGCTAGTGTTCTCATCTCTAGTCTAAGAATTAATTTCATTAGTCTAGAGTATAATAATAATAATAATAATACAATTTGAGATTCAAACTTATAGTTTGTCATCAAATCAAATCTTCAAATCTACAGTTTAAGCGTAATTTTGTTTGAGTGTAGTAGTGGCGGCGTCAGAATAGATGCAGGGGCAGGGGCTGAGGTAAATGCAGAGACAATAATCTAATTTATCTAAGACTGCTAAGCAGAGGCAGCACGGAAACAGAGCAGAAGCAGAGCTCAAATTTACAGTTTGAGATCAGACCCTCAGACCTACAGTTTGACATCAAACCTAAAGTTTAAGATCAAACATTCAAATCTACCGTTTGTCATCAAATCTGCAAATCTACAGTTTGAGCGGAATTTTGTTTGAGCGTAGTTTTCTTTGAGCGGAATTTTACTTCAGTGTAGCTTTGTTGTAATGCAGTTTAGTTTGAATGGAATTTTGTTGAAGTGTAGTTTTATTCAAACAGAATTTTGTTTAAGTGTAGTTCTTTTTAAACGGAATTCTATTACTACAGCAACTAACTTTCTCATGGCATGTAAGATCGCTGAGAACAAAACCTCATACATTTTAATCAGTCAAACGGCGTTTCATATACAGGTGGTATTTATCTTCGGAAGGAAATTTTCCTAAATAAAGATCTTATAGGAAACTTTATAAAAGAAAGATCTTCTAATTATAGGAAAGCAAAATGCATTGCTTTAGGTATCCAAATAGAAGTATTGTTTAGGGGCAACGGCAGAGTCAGCAGTAGAGGCAGCGATAGAGTAGTTTTTTTTTGTAGCTGTAGTTTTGCCATTGTGATTTTGTTATTGTAGTTTTGTAGTCGTAGTTTTGTAGCTAATAGATGACTTTCGGATTTTTCCTGGCTAGGCTTTTGAAACGGCGTATATTAAGTGAAAGCCGAAGTTTAAACTGATCTTTAAGAGATATACATAGATACCTTATTTACATATTACTTCAGACATTCAATGACGTTCATTCTAAACATTATTAAGATCACAAAAATTGCATTAGAGTCCCAAGCCTTGTTTAGATTAGAAAAGTATCGAATTGATCACGTTACTCATATTTACAGGTTATGTTTATACATAAATAATGTGGTGTGAAGCTGGGCTTTTATTTAAGATGCAATATAAAATTTTGGAAAAAAATCAAAGATCACTTAATAAGTCGATTTTAAAAAGATGGAAACTTCCTGAGGAGTGTTATAAATCTCAATTCATGTATTATTCAATTGATACAAGTGCCGGGTTTATATAAATCTAATTCCGAGCATTTTTTCTTCGGTACCCTATAGCCTTATGAATCTTTCCGTCTTACTTTCTTAGGCAATCTAGCTACTCCTCAGGTAATCTGGGCTATAACTAGATTTCATGCATATCGAAGCCTTAAAGCTACTACAATTTAATACTCTCGGGAATTGTATAATAAGTGCTTGGATAAAAATCTTAAAGGAACCTCGTTGATTTTCAAAAAGTGCGTCTTATGTCTTCATCACTAACAATTTTGTTATGAAATAGTAGAACACTTTACTTTTTGAAAATCTTGACGGGAAATTTCGGCATGTACTATATGCTTGTGGAAGGAAAAGTCTCACTATTGTCTGATCAAAGCAATCGAAATCGCAAAATAATCGAAACATTATTTTTTCAAGTATGAAAACTTCAGATTGGCTTATAGATTAAACAAATTATTATAATTATTTTTAAAATGCTTGCTGGAAAACGTATCATACTTTTACTGAAGGATTTTTACTGGAGGAAAATACTAGAAACTCCATTTTTCAAAAAAATATAATTTATGGTGACGGAGAAAACTGTGGCAGTACTTGGTTATTGACACGTGAATTCTCTATCCTATAGTATAAGGATAAGCAAGAAATCTCATGTATGAGTTAAGAAAAAATTGTTGGGTTGCCCGCAGAGATATACGCATACATATAGAAAACAAGGATCAGTGCGTCGCCTTAGTTCTTCTATGTAAGGAGTAAGTAGTTAAGAAAGATACCAATCAAGAAGAAAGAAGTCTTTTCTTTGGGAGAAAACTTACGTTTTGTCAAAATGTGGCGTTTAAAATTCATTCTTTAGTTAATCGTTGACGTACACACCTAATATCCTTGAAGTAATATACTTACGCTACCACAGTTTAACATTTAATGGTTGAAGTCGATTTTATGTTCGTTTTCTGAAATATAAAGTTTTCGATTCGGTTTCATATCAACTTACATCAAGTAACAGTACTTTGTCCCATATATAGCATAAAAGGTGCTTGATTGACGTCATTATTATTACTTATATAAGCACAAACTTTTACTTTACTTAAGAAAAGTTAAATTCTTTTGCAATTTAGCTCTTTAATGTGTCAACATTAGAATAAGAAGATTTATGTGATACAAGTAGTTTCCTAACACATTAGCTTTGAGTCTAAAGTATAGTTTTTCTATATCCGTGTTCGAGACTTTCTTTATTAGATGAAGTGATAATCGACTACAACGTAGTAAGTTATCAACCACTTTATAGCTCTCGTTGTGATGCATTTTTTTTTGTTTTTTTTTTTTTGAATAGAAAAGCATTGCCATTCATGCATTGTCTTCATCGTTTGCTATGATTTATTACTTATTTATTATATGATGGAAGCAAAAATTTTAAGGATAATTCTTTGTTCGGTCATCTTGTCTTTAGCAGAATTCGAAAAATAAGCTCAAATATAATTAACATAAGTATATACTGCAAATTAACTCATGTTTAAATGATCCCCTTGAAATCGTGTAGAAGTTTTCTTAATTCAATAAATATTTATTTTTTGATAGCAATGATAAAATCTGGCTTATCGAAGACGAGGAATGAGAGAATCATTCTCTAAATATATGCTTGAGAATATTATGAATTTGAATTAATCGTATTGAAATTTATGCAATGACTCCGAAAGATAAGATGAATAAGCTTAAAGGTTTTAGTCGCATTGAATATATAAACTAAGTTTCAATACTATTCGAAAAATAGACAACAGACCGGATTTCTGGGTTGAGTTGAGCTGATTAAGGCAAAGAAGATAAATCAGGCTGATTTTTTGGATTATGTAAGGACGTGTAAAGTGGTTCATTGTGCGATGTATCAAGATAGGCCCTTCTAGCAATTAAAACATACCAAAATTTGGGGAAAAATATCTTTATTTCTTAACATAATTTTCTTTAAAGTCCATACACATTTCCACTGTAATGTTTGAAAATCCTTGATATCCTTAAATAAGATTAGTCTTCACTTTTGCATTGCTGGCGAATTTTTGACCGTCGGGCCGTTTTTTGAAAGAGAAAATGAGAAGAGGAAGAAGACGCTACATTCTTGGGGAATAGTCCGTGTGGGAAAATGTTTCGAATACTGATTTTTCAATTTCGGGCATCACGATAACGCATGTGTGAATTATACTTTATCTTCATGAAATAACTCTTTTTCACCAAATGTGATCATTTTTTCTTGATTTCATTACCCAAACACATCAATAAGTTTACATGATATTCGCTTTCTTTTCTCTATTTTTGAGGTTAAACTATACCATGCTCATCTCAAGAAACTAACGCCGTAATCTTGGCAACAGATTTACTCTTCTTTGCTTTATTTTGAGACGATTCCCTCCTTTTTCCATATATATATGTGAAGAGATAAGTCCATGATTTTGACTTGACGCAAAAAGCCGGCTTTATTACTTTGAAACAATGCTGAATACTCAATGAAAATACCTTTAGAACGCTGCGGAACTCTTGCACACAACTTGATCATGTTCAAATAATGGTCAATATTTGGTGTAAAAATCTTTTCCAAAATTCTTATCATAACCAGTAGCTCGTGTGTTGTTAGTTGACGGCCTTCCAAAACCACTTTGTAGATTTATTCACCATTTCCGGCGAGATAATGTCTTTTTATCGACTAGAGCTATTTTTGTGCGGCCGTCTGGTATGGTTAAGAGAACCGAAGACTGCAGGCTGTGTGATCTAAGACTCCCTACTGTAGACTTCAGCCCGGCTTTGATTTTGTTTGGACTAATAATTTTTTGGGGATGGTATGGTGGGGGGGTATGGGGAGGTCTGTGGGCGCGGGGAGGGTTAGAGGGTTTTGATGAACTGGGAATGAAAGCATTATATCACATAACGATTCTCAATTGTTTTATTTTTTACATATTTCTTAAGAATCTGTACTGTTGATGATGACTGAGATAAAGCATCTCGAAGCTTCGAACGTAGACTTGGTAAGGTTAATGCTTTTCTCTCCAACTTCTGTATACTTCTGGAAATACCCTATCTCAATTGACCGATCAGGTCGATTTTCGCACCGACGTTTCAGATGGTCCTATAAAAAATTTTTATATCCAGTTTTAAGTCAGCGTTATGCGGTCGATTGTAAGTTAGAACTTTTTACTAATCATAAGCAAGATCTCGTCTTCCGTCCCAATTGATCTGCGGTCAACGATTAAGAATGCATATCTCTGGTTTCGACTTTAATATCACTAGCATCCCGAAGATGAACAATAGATAGACAGACAAATGCATTGACGAGCAGAGAGTCAACGGAGGCGGACAAAGAAATTATTAATGCTGATCATAAATGTGAATACTATGGCGCGTCTGACGATATATTCTGTCTATTATTCGACCTTAAATCTTAAAAAGCTAAGAGAAGTAAGTATCACTATCAAAAGAAAACCTAACAAAGAGGACCGTAATATAAAGGATAAGAAAAAAAAATACTTTAGTTGCGATAATTTCTACTAAAAGTCCATGAAAATTTCATAGACGATGAAGTTTGGTTTTGTGATTGTCCATAAGAAAAAGATTTACTGTGAAGATCATCGACGTGTTACATGCAAGCGCCGAAAAATAAAAGAACACATAAAATGTTTTGAATTCAGTTTAATTGTGTGAATGTCTCCAACGTTCGCTAGAAATATAGAACAAAATAAATTGTATGCGAAACGAAAAACGACATGACTTAAATTCATTTCATTTTCTTCTTCACTAATGGTCAACACACAAAAAACAAAAAAAGACAAAAAAAAAAATTCAAAGTAAATATTTCGGTTATTTTTCTTGCTTAACGAAGCAAAAATTTAGTGAAGCGCGTAAAAATAAAAAAAAACTATTCGACAAAACTAAAAAAAAAAAAAATAAAGAAAAAAAAACAGAAGAAAGATGTGACCAACACAAAACCGACACCAAGCTATTGCTGTAATTTCCCGATTGCTGCTCTCCAACCCCACCCCCAGCGCACCCTATATATTACTTACTGAAATTTCTCTATTCGAATCCCATTTCTCCACTATTTCATTTAAGTTTACATTTAATCGCATCCAATGTATAGCAAGACCATACGTTTATCAGTTCGTTCATATTTCCTCAGCGCCTTATTGTGCATGCAGGCACGTTATGCGGTCCGTACTTTTTTTTCCCTTCTATCTTATATAACTATTTTGGTTTCAACCCTTCCAAGTGAATGCAGATATTCTCACATCATTTCTTTTGTTTTTTTGTTTTTTTCTTTGTTTTTTCCTTTTTTTTTTTTTTTTTGCATTATTGCAACATAAACAAAAATAGAAGATAAAGAGTAACTTGAGCTGCACTTTCACTGTAAAAACTTACCTTAGCGTTAAATTAAAATTTGGTTATTTGGCTGAAGCAAGGGAAGAACTATATATTCTAGGAGGATAAAAAAAAGAGTTTAGGGTAGAAATTCATTATTTCACCCAATGATTTCATTATTAAACTATCCTGTCAACTTAAGCAAATGTAAAAAGAAAAGAGAGGAAAAAAAGGAATAAAAAATTAAATAAATAAAATCACATAAAAGTATTGAGCTTGAAACAATATTTAGTTTTTGTCACAAAGTAAATAACAAGCAAGTGACGTTTGCTGAGCTTACAAAAGTGAGATTTTTTTTTGTTTTTTTTTTGTTTTCGTTTTTTATGTATCTTTTCAATTAAATGGTATCAGTAGTTTTTTTTGTCCAAGTTGTTGGACAACTGTGTGTACGCACGCACGAGCTCTATTGTTATTAAAAACAAAAAGAAAATTAAATATTGTTTATAAAAATAATTGAAATATTAAACAAAAGCGAAAACAACAAAAAAATAGCTTAAGTGTTACTGGTTTTCACGTATCCCATACAACCATAAAAAAAACAGATAGATGCGGATTTTAATAAAAAGTTTTTGTAACCATCTCAAAAGCTCTTAAAAAATCGCATATGATTGTTTGCTGAATATATATACTTTATGCAATTATTTGATGATTTAACAAAAATTGTTAAATTTAATTGGCAAGATGCTTAAGCAGTCAATGATACTTTTGTATTAAATTCATAAAAAAGTTGTCAACTTTCATGTTTTATCGTTAAAACTTTAATAAATCAAAATTATTTCAAATATATACATTCATTCATTCATTAACCCTTCAAAATGAATTAATTTTATTTCTTTTTTTTCTTTTTTATTAAGCTGAATATTTTCCTGGTGAAAAATCATTTAAAAAGTTAAGTAAAGTATAAGTATAAAAAATTTTAAGCCAAGAACGCTTATTAGTTTTAAGAGAAAATAAGAAGATTTTATAGACACGCAACCTTATAAAGAACAATTATTGACCCATATTGTATCCAAAAGAGTCGTATGTTAGCATTTAACTCGAATTTTTTGAAAACCTTTTATTTTGAAGTACGCTTTTTATTGTAATCATAAACATGGTCTAAATTTAGGTGAGTCGAATGATTTCGTCCGATATCGTCCGATACCGGGCGACATCGTTCGACATCGTGCGACATCGCGCTGCATCGCGTAATAAAAAAATCGTATTTCGTAATCGTAAATATTATATTAATTATTCGCCTCTAAATGACGGATAAAAATTTTTAATAATATTTTTCTAAGTTTAGAAATAATTGAGAGACATCATAAGTTACAAGACAAGTCATAAGCATTCTGTTTCTTTGCGATTTTCGTGACTTAAGAAGCTTTTTGCTTTATAACAAAATTGATAATGAAGAGTTCTAAAAATAAAAATGAAAATGTTGTAGAATTTGATATAAATGTGAATCAAAGTCACAAAAGCTACGTTAAGAAAACATTGTTTTCTTTTTACAGATAGTGACCAGTCACGATGCCACTGCAATCATAAAAATTGCTTCATATTAATCGAAGAAGTCAGATGAACAATGTTTTTGTAACATTCCGAAAAAAATCAAATGATAGCAAGAGAATTTTGATGGCAAATATTATTAGATAGAAATTCGGATACAAGGTTAACAGCAACAGCAGAAATTGATAATCTATCTTTTAAATCCATCATCATTTATTTATTTTCAAAAAAAGGGAAAAAATAAATTGTTTTACTTTTATGGAATAAGGTGGAGATTTTTACTTTGTAGTCTATGAACACTGACCCAAATAGCCAGAAAACAGATGAGTTTTCAACTTATTTTATACTGTAGGCGTGATTGATTTAGCTCATTTTCAATAGTAACGTATGCAAGAGAATTTCCAATGTCTCTGCCAAATTTGAAACTGATCTCTTCATTTTTGCGGCCAGGAGAATGTACATTAAGCGAACGGAAAGACGGACAGACACACGGATGGGCAGATGGGCAGATGGACAGACGGACGGATGGACAGATGATCAGACGGATAGATGGACAGACGGACGGATTGACAGACGGACGGATGGACAGAGAGACTGATGGACAGATGGGCAGATGGACAGACAGACAGATGGACAGATGGGCAGATGGACAGACAGACAAATGGACGGATAGATGGACAAACGGACAGATGATGAGACTAATGGATGGATAGATGGACAGACGGACAGATGACGAGACGGATGGATAGACAAATGGACAGACGGATGGATGGAGAAACGGATGGATGGACAGACGGATGGATGGACAGACGAACGGATGGGCAGACGGACGGATGTACAGAGGGGCAGATGAACAGACGGACGGGTGTACAGACGGACGGATGGACAGACGGACGGATAGACAGACAGATGGGCAGACGGGCAGTTGGACAGATTGACAGTCGGACGTATGGACAGACAGACAGATGGACAGATGGACAGATGGACAGATGGACAATTGTACAGTCGGATCGATTCCAAATTTCATCTTGATCAAGAATATATATACTTTCTTCAAGAATATATACACATTTCTGAAGTTTCCTTCTCAGTATCGAAAACAAAGTAACAAAATGTGAATATACCTCTCAATTTCGCGACGGTTGATATAAAAATACTGAATCTAATCCCATAAATAAAAATTTGAAATAGTTAATCCCACATATCAACGTGTACGAGCATAAAGTAAATGATTGACACGAATATGTGCTTTGTGACTCTTCTTCTTAAAATTAGACATTTTTCGAAATTCTTAATAATATATTCACTAGTGCTCAGAAGGGAAAATGCAGCCTGAATAAGAAATATGCAACATATCCATACGCTTTCGCGTATGTTGTATGTTGAAAGACAAACCTTCACTGAAAAAAAAAATAAAATCTAAAATTTTTCATTCACACCCATAAGTAACTGAAAAATTGCGTGAGCATATAAAGAACACACTTCGAGTTATAAGTAAAAGATTTTTGACATGAGGTATTTTAAAGCTATAAAAAAATAAACGCAAGAAAGTAAGTAAGAAAGAAAGAAAAATTCGTTATGCTTTCTGAATAATCGTAAATTTTGAAAAATTCTAACTAAACTAGAGGGAAAAAGAAAAATTTATAACTTTTCTCTACATTTTTCTACATCGACATCAGATATAAGAAAATAAAAAGAAAGAAGCCCTTAGAGAGATTTCTTAGTTCTTAATAATGAGAATAATTTTTTAAATATTTAAGAAAAAGCTATACGTAAACTGTTTAATAATGTGTACTCATTATCTTTTTAATTAAAAAAAATAAATAAATAAATAAAAAACCAAACATGAAATAAAACACAAAAACGTTTTCAAAGTGAAAATATATCCCATTACTCAGTTCATTAACCTTTCGTTGATAACAATTGTTACGTAAACGACAATGCCACGCATATTGTTTGTGTTGTTTATATTTCAATTGTTTGCTTGATTGTTCATATGTGCATAATTCATCATCAATATTGCACAGCATTGCATTTGAATTCGTCATCAATTAACTATTTATACTAAAATGTAATGCCTCTGAATGAGACAAAGGCACGCTCAACAGCTTAATTGTTTATATTGTTGTATATATTCGTCATTGTATTGCTCGTTGGTTATATGGCGCTTTCGCTATCATTATTAGGTCTCATTGTTTTTTTTGTTGTTGTTGATGTTTCAAATGGCAATTTTATTGCAGTTTATGTATAGGTCGTTATTAAAGATATTTTCTTAAATAATAATAAAAAAAAAAAATTAATTTTCGTTTAACTATCGTTGTATAACGAACTAGCTACGGCTGTTTGCCTACTCTAAATGATGGATTGGAAGTATGTTCAGATGATTTATAAGTAGCGTTAAACGAACCAAAAAATATTATTAATAGTAACGAGAGCTGGGAGGTTTTCAATGTTACGGTCTAAGCCAAATATCTCCAACATTAAGATTTGATGATATTTTGATATTTTGCGAAAATACTTACATCTCAGGAAGAAAGCTTCAAAGACCCTATAAAGTATACTCATTCTCGATTATTATCAAATTCTGAAAGGATTTTGAGATGTCGATCGGTTCGTCCGAACATTTTTACAAACTCTCCTGGCCGAAACAAATAAGACATCATTTTCAAATTTAGCACATAGAATATAGAGCACAGAAAGTTCTTGCATGCAGATTGGGTTTTGAAAATGGGCTAAATCGGTCGAACGTTACGTTGAAAGCACTTCTGTTTCTAAAAGTTAAAAAACTAAATTTTTTCTAATGGTTCAGATTAGACAAAAGAAACAACGATAAAGATTTCTTCGTATATTCTACACCGTATATTCTACGAAGAATGTAGAAAATGTAAAGAAATCGCTTAACCCAGTCTTGAAGACCATTCGAGTTTTTCTAAAGATAAAGTTAGTGGATAATTTTCAAAATTTTTTTTAAGCTAACCCAGGCAGCATACTTCTTTCCTCTTACTTGTAGTTCGGCTAAGAACATGGAGAGATAGGGGCTAACTTGAAATTATCTTCGTGATTATAATAATCTCTGAGATAATATAGTACGCAAAGTGTTTCGGAATATGGGAAAAATACGTACGCAAGTGTGACTGCATTGTGTCTAAAGTAAGATTTATGGAATAAATTTATTTACTCTTCAGTTACCCAAAGTGAGACATACTGTTTCTTGCTCTCCATTCTAACACCTGAGAATGGCTTTTTAGAGAGCGATATTTTATTCAAAATCTCGTGAACACCAAATATATGAAATCTTAGATACAAATCGTCTTGCCGAGAGGGAAGTAATTTGACTTCAGGAGTAGTAAAGGAGGCTCTAAATGATACGGATTATCCTAATCCTCGAGAGTTAACGTTTCCATTTACATCGTGGAATTATATACAGATGTCCAGGTAAAACACTTTTGCTTTCAATGTTTGGAGGTGACACTCAGTGACAACCATGTATTCTTTTTGAACTCGAATAGAAGAAAGGATTTATGTCTCTCTCTCTATAGGAAGGAATTTGAAAGATTTCCTTAACCAATCATCTTCTCGTCTAGATTCTGTTATACCACTGCTAACATGTCATTGTCTAAAGACAATCGAATTGTTTGATTACCCAATGTGGGCAATATTCTTCCGTTTGTAGTATAAAGTCGACACCCTTCGGATACCATAGCTTTTGCTAGTGTCTTGCGTTGATTTGCTTTTCTATGTTATTGAACAACAAAAGATCACGTACGATGACATATCTGAACTTAGAAACGTTTTATTCGTATCGTTGCGTATCGTTGTCGCTAATAACTAAAGCTTTTTATATAAAGTTGTGTATTAAATTATTTTTTTTTCTATTTCTTTTTTGTTTTCTTATAGTAAACGCTTGAGAGAGAAAATCTGAATTTTATTATTTTTCTTACTTTTTATATTTCATCCTTAAAAGTGCAGAAAAGTCCTTCGTTTAATAAATAAAAAAAAAAATGAAAAAAACTTTCTTTAAAAGAATTCAAAAGTCAACCAGAATGAGTGTTATTTAATTATACGCGTGTTGACTTTATTGTATACAACTCGTTATTTTGTATTTCTCATGTTGTTATTGGTATTATTGTTGCGCAATTGTGCGGCTTGGCATACCCCAAGAAAAGTTAAAGTTTCTTTTTTAAAGTCGTTCCAATGGAAGGTTGTGTGAAAGTTTACGAACAAAATTCGGAGTTTTTATTGTTTTTTTTTTTGTTTTGCCTTCTATCTGTCCGTCCGGTGTACTGGTTTTATTCAGTTGGAATTAAAAGTGAGAGCAGTGTTCATTAGAACTATAAACACGAAACAATAGCTACTAACAACTAGAAAACAAAAAAGCAAAAAAAAAAAAGACAAAAAATAAAACTTTTTTTTATATATTTTTTTTAAGTTGATTGAGTTTAATTCTATATCTTCTTCTCTATTTTAATCTCCATTTTCTTCTTCTTTGTTTTACTGGTGGCTTTTCTTGTGTGCTGGTCTGGATTTTATGCATAATAAATTGTTCGCTGGTATAACTCGTTGATTTAGTGTAAAATCTTTTCAGGCTAACGATAGCTTGTGGTTAACATTTACAAAAATATTTCAAAATTTAATGTTTAGTAAAATTTCTCGTCAATTTGTTTTGGTTTTTTTTTTTTCTTTTTTTTTGGTAAATCTTGGAAAATCTAACAAATTATTTATATTTATGAGAAGAAAATAAAAAGAATTAAATAAATTTTTGAAGAAGGTAAGGTTTCTTTCAGCAAGAAATTTATGATAATAAGTTAAAACGGATTTGTAAACACTAAAGTTTTAACATTTCGGATATTTGCAGTAAATTTTTTAAAAATATGAGACAAAATGTTGAAATTAAACACATAATTTTTATATAAACGGATATTTGCAGTAAATTTTTTAAAAATATGAGACAAAATGTTGAAATTAAACACATAATTTTTATATAAACTACGTTGTAGATAAAAAACAAGACTAAGCTCAAAAAAAAAAACTTTTCTACTTCCGATTAGAAATTACTATCATATGAGCGGTTTATTTGCCAAATCGATTAACTCTACTTTTTAGTTTTTTTTTCTTTATAACTGTATATGTTCAAAACAAATTTCTCTTTCTAACAACATATAAATGAAAAAAATTTGTTTAACCATTAAGGAATAAATAATTTATTTATTATGTAAATAAAAAATTTTAAGATTTTCCTCTTTTTTTATGGAGTTAATCGACTTATCACGTGAGACATTCATATGTACCCGATATTTGCTTCTTAATAATTATATTGAATTGAATCATTAAAAGATAACTAATTTTTTTAAATTTAAAAAGAACTTTGGATTTATATATAGCAAGAACATCAAGCTCTCTTAACTGATAAGAACTCTTTTTAAAGTCCTTAGACGACGAAGGAGTAGTCGCAGAGTAGGAGGTGTTTGACCAATCATTAAGTATTATACCTTTACCGACGGAGCACTGACTGCAGTTACAACCAGACATCAATCGCAATTAAAGTAAGGTCTGGAAAGTCAACTCGAATATGCTAACTTGGAAGTCGCGCTTCTTAAATATTTGGCTATGCATTACTTTTGTAAAAAATTTTAAGTTTGAAAATTCTTATTGTAAGAAATGAAACTATATATCGAAAATGCCATAAAATTATACTAAGGACAAGAAGTAATGAGACTGACTTGTCAACTTGGCAGCACTTTTTTGACTTGGCCACACTTTCCGACGGGGAAGTACTCTCTTCAACTTGGCAGCACTTTTTGGACTTGGCCACACTTTTCGACTGGGAAGTACTCTCTTCAACTTGGCAGCACGTTTTCAAATTGGTAGCACTTTTTTCAACTTGGCAGCATTATGCAGAACAGTACTTTAATTATGACCAATCATGAAAGTTGCAGCTTAACTCAACACTCACTTAATTACAGCATGTTTGGACCAAAATGGTAGACGGGAGAACCGGGAACTAACATTCATGTAAAGCCTGCATAATAATGTCAAGTTTTCATATTATTTATTATTATTATTTATTATTCTCTGTACCTATAATCTCAATCAGCCGGAATACTTTCCCTGAATATCCGACTATTTGCGTTTCTGATGATGAAATCATGGTTATGATCGTACTACTTCCTTTAAAACAAATAAAAAAAAAAGAAACGTTAATTTATAACTATTGTCCAGCCGTGTGCGAACAACTTGGGTTCAAAAATCACATAAATTGCTATTCGAATCAATTTTCAACAAAGTGAAAACTGAATTTTTACTTGAATCTTCCAATAACTACTTTCTGTATCTATGTATTCTCTGCGTCATATACGTTTTGGTCATACTCTTGTGTAAACCGACATGTGTCATGTAAAAGGTATGACGTAAGATAGTTGCATTTATTCAGCTTATTATGCTATCATTATTTTTTATGTAACGTCTCCTTTCCTATTTCCTGGTAATACGATTAAAAAAACAAAGAGTAGACTAAGAAACTGTAAGAAGACACGTTTTAAGGCGAAAATGATTCCTTTTATCTTTTACTTAAATTGTATAAAATTTTCATATAAATGAAGTTTTTAAAATACTTCACATCAATACATACAATGCATGGACGTTTGTGTGTGTGTGTGTGTATGTATACTTGCGAATAAGTGCAAGAAAGAACTAAGAAATGTGCCCGTACGAAACGATAAGTCATTCTAGCGGAAATTATGTTCACCAAGTGTCAACTTTTTTTTGTGGTTGCGATAGTATTGATGCTGCTGGCGGTAATGATAATGTCATAAGAAAAAAACTTGATTAAGAGGTAAATAGGTAGATATCAATAATGTCTTACACAATATACATCGTATACACAAACACTCACAAACACACACACACAAACACACACGCCAATACTTTGCAACACTTTAAAACTTTTATTTTGAAACTTTTATATCCGGCTTAAAAAAGTGATTCAGCGAAAAATATTTTTGTGATTTTAAGCATACAGTGATTGATCAGGTGTTGACACCAAGCTTTTAGTTTTGAAAAACTTTTAAAATGAATTTTTTTTTTTTTTGCCCTTTGCACGTTTTGCATTAACGTTACGTTCGATTCAAATTTATTGTTATGATAAACTTATGTGCAATTTTGCGAATTCTCTTAATCACCCTTTTGTTGCCTAAATACAATGCTGGCAGCAGCCTATCCCACCAACAAGTATTACACTGCATTTTCTGTGCAACGACAGAAATCTTTGTTGAAAATATTTCTGAATATGCCGTTTATGGTTGATAAGTCTCTCTACCACACGTGGCGATGACTTTAACACGTTTACTTCTTTGCATGTGTCGAACCGTGATTGTGTATTAACACAATTCTGCGATTGCTTGCTTGCTTACTCAAGTATTCTAGAGTTAAAATTTTATTTTTAATTTTTTCTTTTTTTTTTTTCGTGGTATAAGTACAACACAAAGGATTAAAAATTTGCACGTCTTACATTCAATTTTAGAATCGTTCATAAAATTCTATAACGCGAAACAATTCCTCATAAAAAAAAAAATGAAAAAAAAATCCCGGAATTATTTAACAAACAGTATTTGTCATAAAGCGTAGCCCTTAAAGTGTTTGTTTTAATTTTTATTTCTTAGAGCTTCGTTTTATATCCACCACCAAAGGAAGGAGGAGGATCATTTTGTTTGGAATACTCAGAAGGAAGCCTCAAAGACACCGTGATATGCTTCTTTCTTGATCAGCAATCGTTTTGGAAGTATTAAGTATTTTCGTCTGTCCGTCTGTCTGACTATCTGTCTGTCCGTTCCATGCCTGTTCATTGTGTTCGTCTATCTGCGTGTCTGTTTGCCTGTCTGTCTGTCTGTCGGTCTGTCTGTCTGTGCAAAAGTCTGTAGTAAATATTGCCCTGGTCGCAACATGAAGATATTGGTTTCAAATTTGTCAAAAACCTTGGAACATCTTGCTTGCAATTTGATACTGAAAATAGATCGGTCAAAGGACGCGACTAAAGTGCTACGTAACTCAGAGCACCTCTGTATTCAAAGCAAAAAAAAACGCGTTTTTTGCACCTTAGTCATAAACTGTAGACACGGATAGCTCTGTAAATATTCCCGAGTAGATAGTATTAGCCATTCCGTAGCGCCTGTGAAAAGGTAGGGAAAAACCGACCACGCCCACCCAATACAATAAAGTACTGCAAGTTAAGTTGCTTTTTAAATGTTTGTAAAATCAATAAAGAAACTTTAAGGGTGCTGTATGTAAAGTGTACCCATTCTTGAGGAGTATCAAATCCGAAATCAATCTAGCCATGTCTGTCCGTATATCTGTTTCTCTGTCTGCTTGCTTAACTGCGCAATATCTGCGATAAGCATTTTCGTAAACGCACAAGTGAAGACATCTGGATTCAAGAAAAATATTGAAACTTCTAACGCATACGTCGGTCAAACCACTGGTGCACTGTAATATAAATTAAAAACATCTCCTCTTTCTGGGTGTCATGCTTAATGCTCGTAAACTGTAGAAATTTCTATGTATTTCCATGTATTGTGGCACGCCCTAAAGATTAAAAAAATTTAGTCACGCCCACCCAGCTAAAACTGAGAGCACTTTTGCAAAAACAACTGAGTTCTTCGGTCTTTATTCTACAGAAGATAGATTTATAAAAATTTACACGTATAACATAAAAAAATGGAAGCAATCGAGGTAAGCCCACCCAATGTAATACAATATTGAAATTTAAGTTTTTTTGTGAAAATGTTTCTAAAATCAGGAAAGTAGTTACAAAGACCTAATAAATTCATAATTTTTAATTCGGAATCCATCTCGGCATGCCTGTTTGTCTATCTATCCATCTGTCCGTCTGCTTATTTGCTTAATGTCTTCGTTAAGTAAAGGTGTTTCTAACTTATATTATACTGTGGGCGTGTCCTTTAAACAATTTGATCCATTTTCAATATCAACCTGCGTACAAGAGCTTCCAATGTTTCTGCCAAATTTGAAGCCGATGTCTTCATTTTTGCGATCAGGAGATTGTTTACTACAGATGGACACATGGACAGACTTACATGTTAAATTAGATTCTGATCAGATGTATGTATGTTTTCTCATTTTTATATTTTTAGAGAAAGAAAAAATAGAAAAGCTTAAAGAAATTAATTTTCTTAATTTTTATCGTCTTTTTGATCAAAAATTTCTATTTCTAACCTTATTAAAGATTAACATTTCTAAAGTGAGTCCATTGAATAAATTGTCGTTTAGTTGAGTGGTAGGAAAAGCTATTTTTGCATTTATTATGTATTTATTATGTAAACGTAAATATTATTGTAGGCGTTTGCAAATTTTTAAAGAGTGTCGGAAGCAAAGGAATAAGAGTTGAAGAGACACACACCCGCTATAAATTGCTGGTTCGTTAAGTTAATTTATATATGGTTGTGAATATTAGGTACAGTTTTTAATTACAGAACAGAATTAAACCCCCAAGGAATCCCGTATGTTTTGTTATCTTTAAAGGTCACACGATTATATTTTCTGATGATTATTGACTGTAGTAGTAATACAAAAAGCACTGATAAAAAAGAGAATACAAAGTAATTTTCTGAAATTTTATGATATAGTGGTGTCGCTTTACAAGTGCATCCAGGGGAGAAGTCGTACTAAAGAGACTCACCATTGAAACGAAAGTCTAGCTATCGAAAAATTCTAATGAAAGTGCGATAAAAATTTTAATGCAAAAATTAGTATTACAGTCACAAGGGAATATAGTTTTGGGGAAAAAATATTAAGAGATTTTTTGTCATCTTTTTATTAATTCGTTTCTAAAATCAAAATGAGTGTTATTTAAGCACCTAAGAGCCATTATTACCTATGATTTTGATTAGTTTGAAACTTTTAGCCGATTGAACTAAGGCTGTCCGTGCGTCCGTCCATGCAACTCTATGTTGCTGGAGCTAAAAAGCTAAAACTTTTCAGTGTTCACTTAGTTATATAAATAAAATATAAAATGTATTTGAAGCTTAAAAAAAAAGACTATAAAACCCAAATAGATAACATAAAGGAAAACCTATGAAATGTTAATTTTTATTTAGAGAAATTGGCCATATAATCGCTATTGTAATTATTTGCTTAAGACATTTGGAAATGCCATGCAAGTAGAAAGTTTTAAAGTAGTCCCGGATTGTAAGATCATACTGTTTTTAAGATCCAAAAACATGTATTGAGGATCCCAGACAAATCGATTGTAATGTATTTAAGATACTTAAGATAATTGTAATATTTTTAATATACATATAAGCAATAGTTTTAATGAATAAATCATAGTCATTTTTACAGAACAGTGTTGAGTTTTCTTCAGCAATTTTTTCAATACTTCGGGAAATCCGCGAAAATTTATTTTACACGTTGTGTGAATTGCTGTATTGGAAATTATAAATATATTAAATCAGATCCGATGATGAATATCAAAACATGGCTATCCTGATATCACTAACATTAACTAATTAAAATTAATTTTGTTGAAAGTGTTAAAGCTAACACTAGGTACATAAAACACTTCGATCAATAATTCCCACTATTAAATAATAAAATATTATATTTTTTTTTTTTTGCAATTCATCAGTATACTAATCTTCAAGATTGATTCGGTCAGTCCAAAGCTTCTTTAATATTCCGGCCCTCTAAACATACTTCAGTTTTCTCAATGAGCTCGTTATTCGAGCCAAATGTTTTTTCTGTAGCATCCTGATGAGAATTGCAAACAGATAATAACCAGATGGGGGCCAGGTTTAGAGAATATAGGACAGATCTCCATGATTGATTTTACGTGAACACTTGCTTATGAAAGCTTACAATTACGGTACACTAAAGTACTGGACTATTTTCAGAAACCTATAGTCTGCGTCCTTTATCTGATGGAACAATCTCAATAATAGCGTTGTCCACAGTTTCTGGGGTTCCAGAACGAACATTCACTGTGTGTAGTCCAAACTTTCCGGCTGGTGAGAGGATGCTTCTTCCTAGCTACTGCCGCAACTATCACTACACTTCCCGAAAGGCCGCGTCGGTGGTCAGGCAACAGGGCATTTTCCCCACTGTATTTATTGTTCACTTTATATCACGGAAGCGAACTTCCTCCTCCTGATTCTAAAAATTACTTACATGCGTCACAGTGCACTCAGTTCGACTAATACGCCAAGCAGTCATAGATAAAGCAGTCATAAATAAGGATTTTCCCAAAAAGTGATACGTAATTTATTTGCTGCTTTCTTGTAGAAGCTTGCAAGTGAACAGTGTCAACAAATTGCGGTCTGATGAACAAAAGAAAAAAAAAATAGTAGTCACTCGATTTTAAACGAATATGTTATCGAAGGAAACGATGTATTCAAGGTCCGCTAACTCTGAACGTGACTGGAGTGTACTATATGCTATCACTGATTCGAAATTATGGAAACCTGCTAATTTCCATCGGCGTCGGGAATCGAGCGTAACAAACTTACACTAAAAACAAATTATGTTTACTGCGCTCTGAAGTAAGTATGAGAACGTGTACATTGACAGGACTTTTAATTAACACGTGAAACTATTATTAATTTTTCTCTCGAAAAAAACTTAAAGAAAAAAACAAAACATTCGTCCGATAACTTGTATAGTAGCTTACCGATAATGATTCTTTCGTTTCAAAAAGAGAAATTTACTTTTGTTTGTAATTTCTAAAGGACTTACTGATATTTTCCTTTAGGCTGTATAAGTATACATATATAGTTTTCCGTACCTTTTTCCTTAAAATTCTCTTTTCATTGCTTTTCAACTTTTACTTCCATTTCCTTCTCTCCTTCACTATCAACTCAGTATTACGTTAACAATTTAACTATTTTCAACACATATCCAGAGAAACGAGATGTGTGTATGTAACATACAAATGTAAATGTCCGCAAATACAAACTGTACTACAACTGCTAACCATAGTGACAACAAATACATAAACGTTTAAATAATTCCATGTACCTACACACACACACACACACACACATGCATGAAGATGCTGGCAAAAGCACATCTGCATGAGTTTACATATATATTCTGCTATGAAATGCTATGAAATGGTACGAAAAGTTTTTCCGTTTTTAGCTTTTTTCTTTTTTTTTTCCACTGATTAACAAAACAATACAGAACCTATTTTCATATAAATAAACATAAAACATGTTCGTATGCATATCTCTGTAGGTAGGTACATTAGGTGAACTAGAAAATCTTAAGACGCGAATAGAAATTCTTACATTTTTTAAATTTTAATTAAAAGATTTAATTATTTTTTTTATAATTTTTTATTCATATTCGTAGTCACTGGTAATTTGGAATTTTGTGTTCTCATATATAATCATTTATTAGGCTTAATATTTTTTCGACTGAATTACTTCTTTAAAGCATCATTCGTGTGGTATAGCTGCTACCTATACTAATAATAACTATTTTAGTTAAACAAAATAACACATATATATGTATATGTATATGTTTGCGTGTATAAGTTAGAACTAAACATAAACATATATATGTACGATTAAACAAACACACCGGTACATGCGTGCATACCGACATGTATTTAAGTACATTTGTAAACCGAAAACTTTATTTTGGTAAATTTGTTTTGTGTGTGTGTGTGTGTTGGGGTATGATGGGCTCGAGAATCAGTACGAATGCACGGGACAAAAGTGTACCGGTGTATGTAAACGCGTGTACGTATATGTGGTGCGGTAATCTGCATAAAATTTACATAAAATTAAGTGCTAGAAATTATATTTAGATATTTTTTCTTGTTGTTGTTGTTGTTATTTGGTTTGAAAATTTTGTTATTTTATTTATTTTTTATTTATTTATTTATTTTTACTATTTTTTTTTTTTTTTTTTTTTTCGGAAAAAAGAAAAACAACTCAAGTTGTTTACATAGTCATGTTTGCTTCGTTGAATAGATGCTTTTATATGAATATGCGTGAACGAACGAACGAACGAACGTCTGTGTGTAATGCTTAGTAGATTGTGGTATACCGGAGTCTAAAATAATTCATTAATAGGAATAAGTGTTAGTATCACCGGTTGGATGTGCAGGTGTGTACGCTCTTTGTTCTCTTATTGCATAAATTTTTATTTTTATTCCATTTAATTAAAAAAATTTTTATACCTTTGACACGGTCACAAAGTAATGTGTGCGGTACAAAGTTGAAAAACTTTTAAATAGATTTTAGAAAAAACAAAAAAAACTTTTTTATTTGTTTTATATATTTTTTTCTTCTTCATCTTCTTCTTCTTTTTTTTTTATTTTTCTCTTTTCTTTTTTTTTTTTCATATCTCTTTAAAAACATTTTTAGAACACAGCAAGTAAGTGCGTAAGCTATACGAGTCATTTATTTTGAAAGCGACATCTTGAAAATTGACTTTTGAAGAAAATCAAGTTAGTGAAGATAACATTAATTGCAATTTCAAGCTGCCTCTTCTTCTTTGTTTTCTTAAAAAAATTTGGAATAAAAAATATCATTTAGGGCTTTGCAAGCTTAAGTTAAATATTCATTATTTTAAGGCATAAAAAAAATATTGAATTTAACTATTATGGGTGGATAAGGTTACTTGCGCGAATGAATTCATCAATTTTTATGAAGTCTCAATAATTTTTACAATTTCTAATGAAACAAAGGGTCTCTAAAGTGTAACGTGAATGTCTGCTTGTGAATGCTTAACCTTACATTGTCCACTAGAAGAAGAGCGTTTTAAGAAAATCCAAAAAAACTTTTATTCTAAAGAAGTCTTTAGTGACTTGTCACAGTATGCTGTATTGAATCGTAAAAATTTAATTGAAAAATGAATATTCTGATTAATTCGTTGATCTTAGTGTTTGACTCAATCACAAGTTTCGCTTCAAACGCAAATCTTTAGTTCTCCTTTAAAAAAAAATCAGTTTTGCGCTGGCTTATGTCAAGCATTTTTCTAGAGAGCTCTACGAAAGAGAGCTCGCGAGATATCTTGACACGAAAGGGGATTTCGCTGAGATTTAACACAAAACTTCAGTATAAAATAAAACTTACAAATTTAAATATTTGGGTCAAAAAAGTAAATTTTTCTGAATTCATCCTGGAAAGCGTGCAACAATTTAGCTAAAATTAAATTTATGTATTGGATGATATTTTAATTCTTCGCGTTTTTTCGGTACATTTTTAAAGCTTCTTTTTGTAGCCTGTTCTTATTTATTATTATTATTTTAAACAAATTCATAACGACTGATACGAATGTGACACGAATCATTTAGGAAATCTGAAAATCGATTAAATAATTTTCACTTTTCAATCCTCTGAATGCAAACAACGTTTTAAAATTTTTATTATTGTTAGATTATTTTTATTTATTTATTTTTTTCATTTTTACTATTTAGATTAGTTCTGCACAATGCAATTAAGCGATCCAGTTTATTCAATTGTATTAGCATTACAAAAGTCAAGTGAATTTAAGAATATTTCATGTTTTTTTTTTTTTTTAATTTTATCAACAAAATTCTATAATTTCCGCATGAATATTATGAATAAATGAAAATCAATAACTTACAGTGAAACTTTAATTTCGCGAACCAATTATTATTATTATAATTTATTTAGATCAATGAAATAAATTCTTGGACTAAAAAAAAAAAAACCCAAAACAGATTCTGAACTGAATATTTTGAGTCATAGAAAATATCGCTAGACTTGGATGTAAAATGTGAACAAATAAGATTTACGCAAAGGAAGTTTCCCAGGGGAGTAAGAGATAGTAAATGTTTGAGTGGAACAGGTTAAAAAATTTAAAATTCGACTCTTTATTTGGAAGCTTTCTTCTAACAAAATTTACTTTAAAAAAAAAGAGAAGAAACGCTTTTTAATAATTTTGTAAGGAGAATTTGGCCATCAAATAAGAGGAAAACGCAAGAAATATTTGAATAGTCATCTAAAGTCTTCAGTGATAACTTTTCCCTTTTTCTTCTTGATCGTCGATCTCTGTACCATCTCTTACTATCGTCATTCTTATAAGGGTAAATTTTACTTTCACTTAACCTTCAAGGTTCATTTACTTCAGATAAATATAATTTTCTTTGTGTCTGTTCATTAAAAAGTCTTGATGCGTTAATTGTTTAAGGTAAGATTATTGCAACACTCTTTTTTTCCTTTCACCTTAAAAATCAGTTCAATACCCTCAATATACTGAGCTCCTATTAATGGGTTCCGCTAGATGAGCATCATAAAAACTGAAATAGATTTTTTTCTTAATTCAATTCATCTCATGTAATGACAAAATTTTGCATTAAACATAGTATGTGGTTCTATGTCTACATTTCATATAATGTATTGGGTTCACACGAATAAATTTTTTCCCATAGTACTACATTGCTTGACTTTGTTTATTTTACGGGAGATGAATGCACGAACTCTTGCAGCACAGCATATAGGAGTTCATTACTTGTTTGTACATCAATTATACGAAGCTGGGGCATATTTTATTCAGATATTTTGCAATTTCAGTCTGTGACTACATTTTCTGAACTCCTATTGAGTTCTTACAGAAAATGAATTTTTTCTAAAGTTGTTTCTGTTGTCGTTGTTTACTTGCTTGGGTGATTGATCTTCATTTTCAGTTTTTTTTATTTTTAAATCCGTTTATACTTTTTTGCACTAAATTTTTGCTACGAAAAAAAATAATGAATGCGTGAAACTGAATTGAATTGTAGTGCGCCCGTAAAAAGTACTTTTGTTACTTTCGTCATTTATTTTTAATTTAAATTAGAACTAGAAATTTTGCTTCATATACTTATTTTCAAAATTTTATTTTTTCAATATTTTCAATAAAATATTTATTTTCATTATTTTAAAGTTTTAAAAATTTTTTAAAATTTGGATTAGATTGCAAGACTAAAAGAAAGACTAAAACAGAGAAAGAAATTTATGCTTAACAAAACTTTAAACTTTTAATTAAACCTGAAAGGAAGACATTGTTTTTTAAGCGTAGAAAACTTTATTGCTTAACTGTTACAGTTTGGGATTAGTGAGCAAAGAGATCTAAAAAGCCCAAGATTTCTCGGTTTATATTATAATGTGGCCATTATGTTAAACGTTAATCCGCCTGCAAGAGGTTTTAAAGCTTTTCTAAAATTTGAAGTCAATATCTTCATTATTGCCTGTAGAGGGATATATATTACAGGCATTACAAAGACGAACAGATGGAGATATTTAGATTGATTCAAAATTTGATGCTGATGAAGAATGTAGATATTCTGTGGAATCTGTGGAAAGCTTTTTTCTGGATCCTGCAAACATTTCGTTGGTGAGCGTCATATAAAAATAAATAAATAAAAAATAAAGCAAAAAACAAGCCAAAATATTATAGTCGACAAAGTTCAACTATTAAATACCCTACACCATTTTGCTTAATAGAATTCTCCGCTTACAGAAAGAGAAGAGAAAATATGAAGAATTATAAATATATTATAAATATATTCGGTGCAGTTAATTTTTATGTCATATTACTATTAGGGGTTCATTTATTTTATAGATCAAAAGTCTAGTTTCCACGGAATTTTGTCAAAAAATATTGAAAATTGAAATTTTTGACATATCAAGATATTTTAAAAACATAGCGATATATGGGGAGTAGAGGTAAAAATGGACTGTTCAAATCCATTTTCAATAAAATTCGTTCATGAATCAAAACATGTCAAAGTACCAATTTTTATCAAAACATCACAAAAATTGCGATCTGTAGGTTGAACACAAAAAGTTTGAATGGACAGACAAGCTTAAGTCAATTCAGAAAATTAGTCTGAATCGAACGGTATAATTGAAGGTGTTTATATGAGAACCCCTGGGTAAGCAACACCCAGAAGAGCTTAATATGGACTCGCCTTTTATTTTTGCGATCTAGTCAGACTTTTTAGTCTTTTTTAAATAAATTTTTATTAATCTTTTTAAGGTCTAATTAGAGCTACTGTCAGTTACTTATACAAACGTTTGGAAAAAAAAGAAAATATTTTGGAACTTTTTCTTTTTTAAATATTTTTCCAAATTCAAGTTTCTGTGATCGTTACATATAAAAATTAATTGTACTCATATCGTAACGTTACCGGTTAATAAAGATTTCAAATGCGTTTGCAATTACCGAACAACAGAAAAATTTTTGGAGAAAGATCGTAATCTGGTTGTTATAAACAGCATGATAATTTACTAAAATCATATCCCACTGCCTAAACATTATTTCGTAAATTGTTAAGGAAATTATATCATTTTAGTACATCAGTTTCATGTTTATTGAAATCACTCAATAAAAGCTTTCGAAGCAATACAATTGTCGCACTAGTTTGAACGATTCTTCACAATAATAATAATAAGTAATAAAACTATATTAGGCTGTGCCGAATCTTTTATATCCACTACCTTTATCTCAAAAAAAGGGGAAAAACGAAATTTTATTAGGGAGAGAGTTTTATTCTGTTTTTATACAATATCGTGGAAGTTTTTACTTTGCATTCTATGAGCATCAGCAAAACAGAACGAAAACAGACGTGTTTTCAACTTATTTCATACTCTGGGCGTTGCGGGTGACCGTTTTGGCCCATTTTCAATACCAACCCGCGTAGAAGAACTTTCAATGTGTCTGCCAAATTTGAAGCCGCATCTGCGGTTTTGGTTTCAGGAGAATTTTCACCACAGAGATTACACAGACGTACAGATGGACAGATGAATGGACGACTGGGGGAGCGGACAGACAGACGGATAAAAGAACAGGAAAACGGATGAACAGACGGACGGACCGACGGATAGACGGGCGGACTGACGCGTGGACAAACGGGTGGACGGACATACGGGCGGATGGACGGACGCACTGACATACGGGCGAACAAATCGACGGACGGACATACGGGTGGACAAATAGACGGACAAACATACGTGCGGACGAACGGACGGATGGACATACGGGCGGACAAATGGACGGACGGACATACGGGCGCACAAATGGACGGACGGACATGCGGGCGGACAAATGGATGGACGGACATACGGGCGGACATATGGACGGACGGACGGGTGCTATATATATTTGCTATAACTTAACTTCTGCAAATTGAGCTCTTAATTAAGCTCTGGGCTTCGATAGAACCTCAATAGCTGCTTAATAAATCAATTTGCTTTAAATGATCTAATTAACCGTAATCGATTTACTTTATAAAGATTTATACTTACATACGTTTAAAGTGGATTTGTAAGGTTACAGTTCAATGAATTTTACTACTGCTTCAGAATCAACAGAACTGACTATAAAAAATGCACCTATCTTTGCTTCTTTTAAGATGTGCAAACATTTTTTCAAGATATACCGTACATAGGGTGTAAAGAGTGTACAAAAAAGAGCGGAGATGAATCACTGTCACGGCAGATAAAAAAGATAAGATAACAAATGATGAAAATGAACCCGAAAAAAAAAATTCATTGAAATCAATCATTAACGATTTTAAGCTTTAACAAATAACAGGGAGTTTAAAAAAAAAATTGAAATAAACATTTAAAAATTAACATTGCAGCTAAATCTATATATAAACAAATAGATAAATAATAAATAAAAAAAAAATGATAAATTATTTTACATTATTATTAATAATAATTTGTTGTACGATACTTATGGCTGAGTGTAAGTAGAAGTGGAATGTTTTCATTAAAAAAGAGGAAGAAGAAGAAGAAGAAAAAGAAAAGAAACCAAAAAGTTAGTAAAATTTTTCTTAATTTTATTATAGACCCTTATTGTTTTCGTTTCACCTGGATTGGTCCGTTTCAAGGTAAAAACAACATCGCACAGTTAACTTGCGAACAAATACGTGAAGATTTAACATACATACCTTGCCGTCGGCCTATAGTCGCTACAGACAATGATGGCATACCAGACACAACTGATTTATGGCTGCGGCATAAAAACAAACCAAATAAGTTCGGCTGCCCCATGACACCCGGCCAGGCATGTGTTAAATACACGTACACCTATAATAAAGGAGGTTGGTTTGCTTCTTGGTTTTCTCGTTTACAAAACACTGTACAACGAAATAAGATTAAGAAAATCTATAAGGAAATAAAAGGCGATAGCAAGAAAGTAATTGGGTCCATTTGTGGGGCAAGTACAAAAATTTGTATTCATTCTCAGCTAAGCATTCAAATTTAATTTTGAATAGAAACTTTTATAGAGTCATTCTGAATGTCACTTTATAGGATCTTTCAACAGGAGCTCTCGTTTCAAATCAACCACGCGATAAAGCTACTTTTTAGCAGCGGTGTGATAGATCGCACGATATTTCTAAGAATAAATATCGCCTATCTATAAAGCGTAAATTTCAAATGAAAATATCACTGAAAAAATCGAATCACTCTAGCAGTCGAATCAGTGAAATTTTCGAAAAAGTACGATTCAATTACTTCGTCAGTCCGGAAAGTCCACCAATTTGTCACTCGTTACGGTTGAGAAAATTGTTCGACTATTAGTTTTGGGTTTTTGTAGTTGTAGATGTGTCTTTACTGATAAAAATGAATCTTATCACTTTGGGTAATTTTGTTTAAAAAATCACGTTCTTCTCGTTCCTGCAGGTTTTCATCATTTAATCAGCGAGTTACTGTGGAAATATCTGAAAACTTTCTAGTTTTTATCTGTGAAATGCCATCGCACTGACAGTTGCATGTTGACAGTTCGCATCAAAAATGATGCAAAGTTTAAAATGACAACTCTCGTTAAAAAACGGTCTCTCATATTATAAATTTTTGGAGGTCCTCGAAATCCCCTAAACTAATAACAAGTTAGATTTATGTAAGTGCGGCATTCTGTCCGGTTTTTAGAATGATGATTGGAACTTTACAATCGTATCAGATTATGAAACGTGTCCTCAATCCCGTTACGGTGAAATAAGGTATTATTATCATTTTATAGCTTTGCCTGCAAATCGTAAAATTTTCAAATTCGCACATCAAAGCTGAAAAAATTAATTGTTAGATTAATTTATTAGTGATTATATTAGAATTTTTTTTAAACATGGACTTGAAAAGTCGATGAAAGATTTATACGCACAATATACGATCGTTCTATCATCAGCTCCCTTAGATTCTTATTGTTCCCCGTTGGTACCCTGTATAGTACATTTGGAAACATTCAAAAGGAAATCCATAAAGTGTATATCTTCTCCGTCCATCTATCATCTTAAATGGGCTCAATCTTCTCTGTCCTTTTTTTTAATTCTATTGAAGATTTGTCTTTCTTGTTTGACTGTTTGTCCTTCTGTCCTCTGGTGCTTTTGAATGTTGCTTTTTCATGGAAAAGTCATGAAAATTTTTAAAATTTAATTTAGATATTAGAAGAAGAAGAAGAATTAGAATTGAAGGGACTTGACTATAATTCCAATTAATAGCATATAATAATCCGAAACTTGGTGCAAAGTCCTTTTGAAACTTCAATCTATAAATTGTCCTAGTCACCGAATCTACTGACATGCTTACGATTATCGAAAACTTTGCATTTCTTTGTCCTTACCACTAAAGAGTTTACATGTATTAATTTATATAAGTGGTCACAACTAAGTGCTCCTTTTGATACATTCCATAAGGTACACGCTTATGCGCATATCTCAGCATAAGACAATTATAAGGCAATTAAGGAGGACATCCCTTCGACCGTCAATTATTCACTCTCTTACTGCAAATCACGATTGCAAAAATTGAAATAAAACTTGATATACGAATGTAAAGATAATGCCCGTAATTGTACGTTACGCACAAGGAAGGTGGTTCAGGATCTCTCCATAAGCGTTGGAATATCAGAAATTCACTTTAAGGCGAACGTAAGCCGAATCTAATGGCGGTTAAAAAATTTCCGAAACCAATTTTTAAATTTGTCCGCAAACAGCAAAAATGTTAAAGCTAGGGATAAGGTCATAGTGTTTTTTTGTAAAATAATAAATTCAATGTGTTATTTACCCTTCAGACATATTACTGCAGCCACTGATGACATATTAAAATTATAAAATGTTTGTTAATCACAGAAAAGCGCTTTTAGAGTACATTAGTTCATCTTTCGTTATGGTGTGGGAAAGCCAAGCCTTTTAGCTTAGTGATAATAATTCATATATAACAGTATATTTTTGCCTCCCGGTGACGAGAAACACCTCATAGAGAAGCCATTGAGATTATCAGAATATGCTCGCTTGATAACTTTGCTTCTCTATAGTCAAATACTATGAAGGTTTACATAGATCGGTTCAAGAGATCCGAAATGTAGTAATGTGCATTAGAACGCGCCATTGCTGGACCGATTTCAAAATTGTACATCTATGAAAATTGAATGCCACTCCGGAAAGAATGCATAATCGTAGCGCAAGATTGGCTTTAAGCCGCGTATACTACACTTTAGATCTATTTACTTACGAACCCTTGGAAGTCGGACAGACTAGGGAGGAGTGCTCTACTGCTATTTGCAGTTTTGGTGTTTAAAAAAATCCTACCTAGAGAATGTCTTGCGCATTACTGCCGAGAACGGCTCTTCGGGAAGCTTCGTTATAGCTGAGAATTGCTCTTCTGCTATTTGCAATTTTGGTGTTTGCAAGAAGTTTAAGTTGAGGATGTCTTGGTCGTGATTACCAAGAGCGACTCTTTGGAAAGCTTCGTGCTGGCTTTGGTTATCCCAAAATCCCATAAGCTAATGAGTGATTAAATGAATCCAGAGGAAAAGAAATGGGCAATGCCGATTTCATCCTACCCAGCTCTTCAGAAGTATAGGGATCCAAAAACTGCTAGTGTTTGTCGTGCCTATAGAACATCGGTTACTGCAGCCTATAAGGCGTGCATCATCGGACATCGTGCGATTAACTATACGTTGGCAGGTGTAAAATTCATCGAGCCCGTATATTTTTGCATGAGTAATTGTTGATTTATTCGCTATGTTAAAATAATGTTCCACCACCTTTACTCTTACATAGCAAGTTACATTTACAGTTTATGCATGTTTTTGCTCAACTCTTTACTTCATATTTATGTAAAATATTAGTAGCAGAACATTCGTTCTTAACCGAACACAATTTCTTTCTTGTTTTTTTGGTTTTTTGGATTTTTTTTTTGTTTAATAAGTTTTCTATAAACTTTTATAGTTTAATTTATGATTTCAATGGTATTCACTTTATTTTTGTTCACTTTGTTTATAGTACAAAATATAACGTATATGTGTGCCAAAGTCAATGCAACGGTCGGATGTTATCATCAGAAGTATATATCCGGTTTGGATGTTGAGGTTTGTGTTTGTGAATCACAATTGGGTGCCATGCCCTGCAATAATACAACTAAACTAACGAATAAATTAAGTCGGGTAGTGCTGCTAACAATTGCCATCAATACATTCATAACTTTGTACCATAAAATATTCAAATATAGTTAAAAACAAAAAAAAAAAAAATTTTTTTTAAATATTTATTTATTTTTGTTTTTGCTACGTTTTGCTTTTGGTTTCCTCGTTAAATAAAAGCACAAAAAAAGGAAGTGTCATCAATAACTCTCTATCAAAATGGAGACAAATAATTCTTATTGGCAGTGGGAGAGCAAAATACGAAAAAAAAAAAAATTAAAAAAAAAATTTTAAAAAATGAAAAAATAAAAAAAAATAGCAAGAAAATGAGAGAGAGAGAGAAAGAAAGAGAAAAACAACATCGTATGTGAGAGTTATGCCAACAATTACAACAACAACAGCAATACTTACAGCAATATTTAAAATTGTTAAAGTAAATTATTGCATTTCTATGGTTCTGACAGTTTTATATAAAAAAAAGAAAAACAAAAAAAAAGGAAAAACATCTTCTGGAGCGCTCCTGTTATCCTATGTGAGTGAGTATAACTTTGATTGAGAGACAGAGTGAGTGAGGAGGGTGACTTTTTGGTTATGTAATGGTAGGGGATTGTTGTAAAATAGTAATTTATAGTAAAATTATTCATGTTTTATTTTCTCTCCCACGTTTGGATTTTTAAAAAAATATATTTTAACTGCATGCATTTTTTTGCTGCTGTTGTTTGCTTTCAATTGTTGTATGCATTGCGTTGCATTTTTCAGACACTCACAAACAATTTTTTCTTATTCCTTTTTTTTTTATTTTTTTGGGTAGATTTTTATTATGATATCCTTTAATTTTATTTCTGCGCGGCTATTAATCATGAATATTTGATATTGACTTTTTGGAGAAAAAATTAAGAAAAATTTAATTGATTTTCTTTTGTTCTTTGTCTTTTATTTTTTTATTTGTTTACTTTTTTGTTTTTATTTACAAAAATATAACGGATTTCAATTATCTTCTTTAAAAGAACCACAATCTAAGGTTACGTATAAAAAATAATTCAAAAATAGAGAAAAAGAGAGGAAAATAGAAATAGGGTTAGTTGCTGGTGTTCATACTACTTTAATAAATAAAATTATAATATAAAATAAATATCAACTAAATTATTATAATAATAAAAATGAAAATGTAAAACTGTTTGCAAATATCCGAGTACTGTTCAGTTGAAGAATGTTAAATAAGCCGACGTAACACGTTATATCTCTTTGACTGATTTTAGCGAGTGGGTGATAAGCTTATAAAAGCTTATCCACTCGGTGCACTAAAGTATTGCATTATTTTCAGAAAATGATAGTCTTAAGATATGGAACAATCTCTTAACAAGGGATTCCAATAACCTCGAGGTTAAAGAACAAACATTCACTGAGTATAATCCAGAGTTTCCCTTTGGTTAGATGATGTTCCTCTCCAGCTACACTCACAATCAACACGATAATAGCCAAAGGGCCGCATGAGCGGTCAGGCAACAATGTATTGTCTAAGTACAATGAGCCTCCTCATTTGGTTAACCTGATACTCGTGAATTTAATTATTCGATTTAAATTTCCTATACTTCTCGGAAGCAAACTTATTGTCTAAGACATCGACATTATTTAGCTGCGTCAATTCAGCTACTACCTCAAGCAGTCACAGATAATTATGGGGCTCTACAGTGCTATTATCGCCTATCAGGAAAAGATGTCTTCTAAATAGAAGCACAACTCCCGAGATTTCGTCTTACAATCCGAAAACTATTAGTCGCCTGACATCGGTGCTTGAAACCTTGGAACCTCTTTTTAATCGTCAACTCATCTATTAATCTCAACGTTTATAGCTGGGACCAAAGAGAGGTAGGAGATTTGGCACATTTATGTTATCTCGTGCTCACGTAACACGTTATTTAAGCATAAACGGTTTTTCTTTGGTATAGTTTCTGACATACTCTGTGAAGACCAAAATGGTTAGCTTGCTTTGATTACTAACACTTAGTCTTAAGTCATGCAAAGGTATCAAAAATAAGGCTAAATCGATAGAATAATTGATAGTATAAGCAATAAGTAGTAGAATTAATAGGATTAAGTGGTAGCCGCCTGGAATAGCAAGAAAAATGAAAAATGTGAACCTACTATTAATTAGATATTGTTACATAAACCGCATATGCTAGTATAGTTTATTTGTTTGAATTACGCAAAGGCAAAGAAAAACGCTATAGAAGTATTACTACATTCCTACAAATGAATATTGAAAGCTACATTTCCTTCAAGTTTCGCCAAGTGAGAAATAACTCATTATAATACTAAAAAAAAAGTGAGTCTTCGTTCGGATAGGAACCCGTGGAATGTAGCGGCGTGTTAATGGCTGAGTTCAGCTGATCTCAACTGGTAGCTCGGAACCTCAAAATTGAAATCTTTTTAACTTTCTTATAACGGGAGCTACTCGTCTTTCACCTTCCATCTGTATTATGTATCATCATAATTTTAATTTTAGAAACGCTAGTGGAAGATATTTTTGAATAGACTGCTTAGTTTGGCTAGCGATTTTATTAATAATATGTTTCTTCAGAAACCCTTTGTTTTTGCTTTCTTCGATTTTCATCGATGATAGATGTGCCAAAATATATAGACCCTACTTTCGATCATTTTCTCCTGAAAGCCATAAGCAAAATGAAAATCAGTACAATTATCCGGGAAGAAATGACAGTATTTTGAGATTTCTCCTTAGTTTTTGATCAAGCGATATACGCATATATGTGTATTAGAAGCGATATTACAGAACATATAATGTTAGGTTAGATCTAATCTCTTGTTTTCGTTAGTTATAAATGAATTCATGGGCTAATTTAGATGGTCTTTATTATATAAAATATATATGGAGCAAAAAGCTTAGATCTTGGGAAATTCTTAAGTCATGAATGTAGCTAAAATCCATTAAAAGAACAAAGAGAAGACAACACTATCAGGAAAGCAAATAGAAATATGGATGCATTTGGTTAAAGTGCTTTCATTACTTTTCTCTGAATAAAATTGTTTATAAATTCAAATCTTACAAATGAGAAATTTTGGTGCCTAGGAGTATACATAAGCACGTGGGCATGTGGGCAGATATACACCCACAATCTTGTGAAGACAAATGTACTTAATTGATCTTTCAATTCACGCTGAAGAAAAATAATCTTAATTTGCAGAATTTCAAAAAAGCATACCTCTCGACTTTGTATGTATTTAAAAAACGTAGCATATCCGCTGGCGTTATTATAAACACAAGAAATCTAAATTTTTTTATTTTCAACGTATTTGAACGTTTTTTGAATCGCAGGCAGACATATAAATTTTACATTTTTATAAGAGCAACTACATCTTTTGACAAACAACCATTATGATCGTATGCCAAAAGTTAATGAAGTGCAACCCATTAAAATAGAGTGGAGTTTGAAAATAAATAAATGAATAAATAAAAAAAGAAAAAAAAAAAAACAAAATTAAAAAATCTAACATCAAAGCGTAAAGTTAACAGTTATTTTTTTTTATCGTTGAATATCATTTCCATATTCCCTGGTTCCCTTGTATTTGTTTTTACACATTTTTGATACTAAAAATTTTCAATTTCCTTAGACACATCCTTTCGCATAAGAACGATGATGACGATGACAATCTGGCATATATCGCCTTAAGGCAGTAAAACTTAACAAAACGCAAATATTTGATAGATAAGCTTTCTGAAGACGACATTCATTCACGCATATCTACATAAGTACGTACATACATACATACATACTTACGTACATACATACTTACGTACATAAGAGTAGAAGAAAAGAAATTCCTTAAGATTATTTAAAAACCAATTACAAGTCATAACCGCAGACAGACAGATTTAGGTAAAGAGATGACAGAGATTAACTGACATTGAAAGCTACTTTACCAAGAATATATAAAGATTCAGGCAGTGGGCAATATATTCTTTTCTTTGCTTGTAGCTATGAAAAAAAAATTGCAAAAAAATTTTTTCCATAACTTCTCCGCTTCAGTTTTTTTCCTTTTTTTCCTTTTTTTTCTCATTATGCATTTTTTAAGGAATTAATTTAAATAATAAGAAAATAAACTTAAACTAAAAGAATTTTTTTTCTCTAAGGAATTCATTTAAACGCTAAGTAAATCAACTTAAATTGAGTGATTTTTGTATTTTTTTTTTTTTTTCTAAATATTTGTTTATATTTTCAGAGCTTTTTTTTTGTTTTTCAATTGACTGAGTAGAATGCATTCAGCTTTGAAGATATATTTTCCTATTATTTGTGTTTATTTAGAGTAAAAAAGAGAATATCTCTCTTTGCCTTCGTTTTTCTAGGAATTGAAATGCAATGACCACCATGGATTATATAATTGTTTGGCTTGTTTTTTCCATTACGTCTACTGAAAATGTATTTTAAATGTTTCTTCGCTGTTTGCCTTAAGAAAATAAGTCAAAATAATTTCATTTATTTATCCCTAGAATAATTTATGTTTTCTAGTGCAAAACCGTTGTAAACCGTATATAAGCGTCTAAATAGATGCGAATTGATGTAGAAGAAGTTTTTTAAAATAAAATTTTTATTTAACTTAATTTTTGAAACGAAGACATTTCTTTTAATTTTCTTTTATTGGGTTTCTTTTATAGCACTTACTACTTATGGGTTTTATTATAAAATTCCTCGTAAAAGTTTTATAGTATAAATCATAAAAAAAGGAACGAATGTCATGACACTATTTTCAAAATATAATGAATAGTTTCTTGAAGCTGTAGTTAGTTAAGCCGTTTAAAAAAGGTTGCCTCTCCCTTATCAGTTATTTTTCGAACAAAGAGCTTAGCCTTCTAATATGCAACGATATGGTATCGAAATCGAATCATTAATAGAAAGTTTAGAGGTCTGGCTTGCTAAGATACCCAAAATCTCTAAATCAAACATTCGATGTATTATGTGATATATGACAAGAAGAGAGATGTTTTTTGCTGCTCAACAAGGAATGATTTTTTTTTTTTTTTTTTACTTATTTACCACTTTACATATATTCTGTACAGGTTAGCGGGTCTTAATATTTTCCAATACGAGACGATCTCGATAAATACTTTTACACATTTTTTTAACGATATTTGCTTGCTATTGGGCCTAATAAAAATTAATTTTAAAAATTTAGCTTTTTACAAAAGTTCAGAACTCTACTCTTTCGGTTTATGGACGTCCTACATCTATACGCCTTCATTGCTTTTTGATACTGAATCTATGTTAAGTTTAGCTATCAATTTTAATTTTCGTTATCTTGGCAACGTTAAATAGAAACGTTAGTATAGATACAAATACTCGGGCTTAGGGCGTTGAGAGTGCAAAAGGTTTTTCATGTTGTAATATCTGAAAATACAAATTAAAGACTTCACAAACGACGTCTATGCCACGTCTGCCACTTTAACTTTAACTTTCTCTTCAAATTTTCGTCGGTCTACTCCAAATTTTTTATGAGACCACTTAACTTCCCTTGACTCGTCTTTTTTTCGTTTCAGCACTTAACGTTTCAGACAGAGTATCCGAATCTCGTTATGTCAATGGCTGGATAATATCTGCTGATATATCACTACTCATATCTTCATCAAGGTCAAGGATGTATTTCTCTGATGGATTAGGGATAGGGAGATCATCACTATAAGATACCGGGCGAATAGTTGATGGTCAATTTAGTCATCTTCTTCTTCTCTTTTTTCTTGAGGATACTTTTTTTAATAGGAGTTAGTAAACAAAAATAAAAATCATTAACATGATCTTTATGCTCTCGCTCCATCATTGAAATATCAGAAGACAAGAAACATCTTCTTCCGTTTATCTAATTAAGAAGATTATCCTCACACAATTCTTACGATTTGGGATGACCGGCTGTTATCTTGATTGCCATCTTTAGACCCAAAATACAAGTTATATGCTTTTGTATTATGGGATTACGAGTACATTTTTGACTCGCAAGAGTCACTTTCCCACTACGGAGAGAAAAGTTGTAAGGTTTCCTTAGACGCGAAGTAAATTGTATTCAAAGTGCTCACAAAGTCACATAATTGAATGTTTGTGAAAAACTTAAAAATTTAAATCGAACAAAATGAAAGTTAGATTTCGAATGTTTTGAGGAGGGAATACCACTGTAAAAAAATGCTTTTAATATAAATTCCCTTATGTATATAAGAGAGGATTTTGAAAATATTGGGCTTTGTGTAATCGGCGAGAATTTCAATAAAGGCCTCTGTTTTTGAACAAAAAACCGAAACTTTTTTATGCATAAAAAATTCTTAAATTAATCTATGAATGATCTAAATTACTAAATTAACATTTCACAAGAGAATTTAATTCTAAAGGTATTGTGTAAAAAATTCAAGTGGAAAAAATGAAAAGTGTTCGACTTATAATGCGTTACATCTTTAAAAATCGTCTTACGAGAAAAACGGATTAAAAGTTTTGTCAGGTGTTGTAGATATGTTCTTTTGTAATCCTGTATTTTTTATTCCTTTTCTCTGCCAGTCTGTAATCCCAAGACCATAAAAAAGCCCATCTACATTCAACCGAAATGATGAGGAAAAAAGTAAGAAAATGTTTAACTCTTTAGCCGAATTCAAAAATTAACCTCAAAAACTTCATGCAAGCACTTGATCTCGCTCTAATCGATCTTTAAGCTTCAAATCTACTTAGCTGTTCTTTCGATAGAGCTCTACTATCAAATTTTGCTTTGGAAATGCTTTGAAATGTTCATTAACACTTTCGAAAGACATCTGTTGGTGCTTTAGTGTATCATCCGAAACAGTTATCAGCTAAAAAGGGTTAAAGGGTTAAAAAGGGTGTAACTATCAATGCCTGTCGAAGCAGTATCGAATATGGGAGCAGCAAAGCTGGTGCTGAAACTGGGTTGATGAATTTCCAAGTACTTAACAATCCAAGAGAAAGATAGAAGGATGAAGTTCCCGTTATGTATAGCATATCTAGAGGTCGAGGTGATCAAGTTGCCCAAAGAAAGATAGCTTCTTTTAAGTATTGCTTGCTTAACACACTGCTTGGTGAATGGTTCTTGCCCAATCCGCCGGGAAGTATCGTGTTGGTTCTCCCAAGCGAGTGTTCATTTCATACAAGCATTCTTTTTGAAACGATTATAAAAAAGGAGGAAATTTCAAGTCAATAATTTTTTGGAGTTAATGAATTTGTTCCAAACGTTCTTAAACAGTTTGAAGCCTCTATTAAGCATTTTTTGCTTTGCTGAAAATTTTACACTGGTTTCCGGCCTTAATACTGCAAACGATTTTTTTTTAAATTAATTAAGTCATCAATAAAAAAACAGGTACGTAAATTTTATAAACTTACCTGATCTTATTGATGAGTGAGACATAAGGAGGAGGTATGTATGTCATTTCCATTGCATTATTAAGTGTAAAAGTCTTCATCTGGATTTGAAAAATCAAATTCTAATTTGTTTCTTTTTCTTTATGAATCGTTTTATCGATCAGCCTCTAAGAGTTGACCATTTTGACCAGAGACACATTTTAGCTACAGATTAGTATTATTAGCAGAATTAAAATAAAACTTTTACTCTTTAATTTCTTTTATGTTTTCTAAAAGTTACTATTTTATAATAAGCTGTTCGCTTGCCTTGTGAATATAAATAAATAAATAGCTTCAATAGAGTCATTTAGAAGGGGAAAACTTACAAAGCACTATCAGACTATCATTTATTTTGTTTTCTGCGAAAACTTGTTGAATGTTTACGTCATTTCTAGAAAAATAGGAAAAGAAAAATTTGCAGTGAGAGGTCATTTGTCATTATTTTTTCTATCAGAAAGCATTCAGCCTTTTTGCTCGAAACATACGAATGCGATGCATAAAAGTTCTCTTAGTTTCATAGTCTGACAACAATAAAAAAAAAATAATGTGTATGGCATATTTTCCTGTAAAAGCTCGATACTTTTTCGACAATCTATAATATTTTAACTTGAATCTGTGATTATTCAAAATTCCTTCCTTTATGAATATATATGCTCTTTTTGACATTTATTCTCTCTTTGCTTCTTCTGTCTTGTCATCAAAATTTTTGAATTTTTGTGGAAAATATTTTCTTGCTAGTTATGGCAAATTTAAATCATAATAGAATGTGAAAAGCATGTGTATGTGTGTATATATATATCAGTATCGTTGTCTCTTCTATCAAAGCTATTAAAACATAATAATGAAATGATAACACGTAAATATATTTAGTGTTAAAAGGGAAGAATGTTAATCATAGCGATTAAGAAATTTAAAAAAAAAAATAAATAAAAAAGAACCGAGAAAAGAAAAGAAAAGTAAAGAAAAGAAATTATCTTTAAAGCAATTTCGTTCTCTTTAAAGAAAAAAAAAAAAAAAAGCATAAAATATAAATTAAAATTTGTATGTTTTAAAAGAATTTTCCCTTCATTTCAGCTTTGCCTTCACTTTATCAACACTTATCAGGAAAATAATTACTTTGACGGTAAGAGGGTAAGTATCCTGGATTACATGTGCGTTGGCATGCAAATCACCTTTTCAAAGTTAAATATACCATAAAATTTAAGTGTGTAATCTTAAATTAGCTTTACGCACACGTACAAACGCACGCATGTAAAAAAAGAAAGAAACGTTTCTCACTCCCCCATCCTCGCATGTGTATGCTTTTCATTTTCATATACGTTTTCATCGTTCTCTTTGAAATGTCATTATAATTTAACAAAATTCAAACATAACCAACCACAAGTGAGAAAAGATTCCTCCGGCTTTCTGTTTTCTTTCTTTCTTTTTTTTTTGTCGTTTTCTTTTTACCGATTCCATCAAAAATGAGGGTTGAAAACTTCCCATACGTATGATGTACATTGTGTATAGATGTGTAAGGTAATATAGTCATTAAGTAAACCTTAAAATTAACAAGAAAAAAAATAAGAATAAAGAGACAGAAAACGAAAAAAAAAAAACAAGGGGAAGAAAGAACTTCATCAGCCTCATTAAGAGCAAGACATTTATTAACACATAGACAAGCAACTCTAAAGCACGATAGAAATTGCCAAAGAGTGAAAAAAAGAAAAAATAAATAAAAAAAATAGAAACTTTTTCTTTTGTTTTCATATTTGAAACTTTAAACTTGAAACGAAGTTAATAAAAAAAAAAAAGAAAGTCTATAAAAATGTTAAACCACAGGATTAAGATTTAATTTAAATGATATACAATCGTTTGCCTTTAAGTGGTAACGACCATTTAGTCTTCGCAATAGAGAAAGAGAATGTGTAAGGAAAAAATAAAACAATTAAAATTTTAGCTTTTATAGAACGTATGGAAATTATATGTAAGCCGCAAAGTCGCCAGACAGGACCATTTTGAAAAAGGTCACTTACTATTATTATTACTATTACTTACTGCCGGATTTTACTGGTTTCCTGTATATTATTTAAATGGTAAACGACTATGTAGGAAATTTAAGTGAATTTCGTATAAATCATCGTCTTTTGTTTATAGTTTTTGGGGTAGTATTAGACTTTTTTCGAAGCAGTGATTACTAAGGCTTTGCATTTCGGAAGTAATAAAAAAAAAGAAGTATACGAAGTACTTTATAAGTTATATAACTACTAACTACTTTTAGGCGTTAAAATGGTAAAAGAAAATTGCCTACCTTAAGGCTGAATATATTTATATATTTTCGGGTTGGTTGCTGGGAAGACTTTTTACATTCTATAAGGACCAAAACCGATTCTGTATTATATAGAATTATTTTCTTATACAGTTCCTATTATTTTTTGATTTAGTTGAATCTTTACAGAAACAATTTTTTTTCCAGGTTTCGCTCAGAACTCACTTGCCTCATTGGCATCCGATAAAAATAATTTACTACATTTATTCTCACCTATATTGGACAGAGACATTTATTTCATGATGACCTCGATAAATGGTGTCACTGATTTATCGATTTTTTTAAACGATATTAATGCCCTTCTTAATCGTTCAAAGGATTTTTTTTTTCTACAAACCTTGGCGAATCTAAATTCAATGATGAACTATTTAATCTACTCGCGCTGTTTATAACAGTCCAAATAATTTTTAACTTTAAATAAAACATAAAAGAAAATGTTTAAATTTAATCTTTAATCTCTAATTTGTCTAGAGGATTCCTTATATATTACCCAAAACTACTCTTCTTAACATTCGGGCATTGTCGATATTATACTTGAACTACAGCTAACAAGTTTTCAATATCGCTTTATGATTGCATAGATTTCATAATAGTGAATATAATTGAATTTATTATATAAATTATATAGTATATGATAAAGATAATTATAAAGAAAGAAAGAAAGAAGTTTGTGCTTACACTGGGTTTTAAATAACTAAAAGTCTAATGCCAAACATAAAGAAAAAGAAGATTATTAGTGCCTTGACAAAGAAGAAAGAAAGCAGTACTTCCTGCCCACTTAGTGAGAAGGCAAATTTTGAAATTATTTCCCAGAAACAGAAAAAAATCATATATATTTTATCAATATCGATAATAATTTTTAAAGATTTTCCATTGTACGCTACGTTATTTGTAAATACATTAAAGGAGCGATAATTTTATTTCGATTCACCAACAAAATTGCTTCCGTTAAAGAATTTTTTCTCCAAACATTCTGGAATGTTCAAAGCGTCCATTAAGCTAATAAAATAATTTTTCTGAACAGTCTAGAGTAGTGTTAACCATTAATTTTTTTTTAAATTATTCCGCAAACAATGAAGAATGATATCCGTGCGATTTTATTGGAGCAAATTTTTTATTTAAGTCAAATATTTGACTTTGCGAAGGAAGTTTCTAGTAAAATCTACTTAAAATATCCATTACTTCAAGCTTTAACCGCATGTTCATACATCCAACGTGCTTTAGTTTTCAATCGATTGACTTCAAATTTCCTCTGTATCTTGACACTTCACTAGGGAACGGACTTTTTAGATCGGTTTACTTTTTGATTTGTTCACTTTATAGTAACGTTCTATTGGAAAATGAATGTTATACTCGAATTCTAAAAGATTAAAACAAAATAAATATATCAAAATTTTTTTTTTTTTTTAAATTGAAACTTAAGTTAAAGTTAAATTATTTAAATAAAAATTAAAAAAATGAAAAAGTTTCTTATCTAAAATCTCCTACCTATATGTTTTCATAAATAATATTATTAAACGGTGTTTCCCAATATTTGAATTTAGTCATTTTTTTATGCAAGTGGCAACTCTGAAATTTGATAGCTGTCACGTACTATTGCTTCAATTATGAAAAATGGAGCGCTACACAAAAGAAGAGCTTGTTATATAGTTAAGAAAACTCATTTCAAAAATATAGGGAAAGTTACGTTGAGACCGCACGCAAACTTCCCGGAATTTCCGATCGAGAAAGTGCACTTAATGTGTCAACAATTCGAAGAGTGTTACAAAATTTAAAGAAACTGAGTTGATTATAGACAGTAAGTCTTCGCTGCTTCGGCATACCATTCGCTCTTTTACAAACATTGCTAGTATAAAGTATAGTGTTACCGAAATACCAAACACATCAATTCGGTATCGTTCTCAATAACTTCGAATGTCACGAAGCATTACGCAGGGAACTTTGACTAAAGATCTCCATCTTCACCAATAAAAATATCGCAACTCCTTCCAAAAATACGTGTTTAAATGAAATAGTGCAGTCTTATTGAGAAATCCAGTATAAAACTACGACTGAAATTTAGAATTAATCGGATAAGAACTGGATTACGTTAATGGCACAGCGAAGAAGTTCTTTTCAAGAAAAAGTGTCTTGATTTGCAAGTGTTCTTGCGTTATTATAATAAACAAAAAATTATTATCTTAATGGTTTTTCAAAAATTCTCGTCGACTGCTTGTGTAACCTAAGGTATGATTTAAACTTATTATTGTTTCTTGACCTAATATTTTCATTTTTAAATATTGAGTTTAAAATTTTTGATATCACAATAGACTTAAAATTAAATCTTCACTGTTTCTTTTTAATGTAATAATTGCTTTTTTTTTTTATAAAATCTTAGAGTGTTCAAAAGTCGTTTTAAAAATTTGTACACAAAAAATATATGTATCGAGGAGTAAGTTTATATTCTTTTTTGTGAATCGATCTACTCTTTTGTAATCCTTATGTAACCAAAGTTTAACGGTCTTTTTACCCTTTATTTCCCTTTTTCATGTTTTCAAGTGTAATTCACCGTATTTGTTACTATGAATTTTTCCTCTTTTCTACTTTTCTTCGTTTTCGAATTGAAATTTTTATAATTATATCTGTAGATAATTAAAAAGGTTATTGTGGTTTCGCAAAAAGAAAAAAAGGAAAAAAAGAAAAGAGAAAACGACTCTCAGTTATTGTTTAACCTTTATTCCTTTCAATGGTTTTTATATCTTTGCTTATTAACAAAAAAGAAAAAGAGGACAAAAACGTTAAGAACTTTGGTTTTTCGGAGGGTTAAAAAGAAATAAAAGATAAGCTTTTTGAAAAATCTATTGTCTTTTGAGAAGCATTAAAATATAAAGATAAAGTTTATGATCCGGAATTTTAATATAATGTAAGTTAAGAGAAATGAAAGCTAGCGATGGCGAAGTTGTATACAATCGACTTAAAAACTAATCTAAATATCGAATATATATATATATATATATATATATATCCCACTTTTATATATATATGTATATATATATGTATACATATACTTGTACAAGTATATTGTAATATTTTAATTCATTCCACAACAGTCTGAAATATGCGTAGAGAAGACATGGAGTATATCTTTTATCTGTACACTGTAAAATTCTGGGTTAATTTGCATATATTTGTCGACGCGGTCATTTCGTCTTTCGCAGAGTCATAAAAATTGAGACAAAATAGTGTAACTTTTTTTCTCTTTTTAGTTAATTAATAAAGCACACCGGTTTTCAATTTTCTTATTTTTGTTCGAAGTTTTTATAATTATTTCCCCCGGATTTACACATTGATCAGAAAGTACCGGAATCATCTAATTAATTAAACAAAGGAAATCGCCAAAATTATTTGTGTGATCCGATGTCAAAATCATTTTATGTTTTCACATATATGTATATGTATATATATATATATATGATCTGCTTCTTCTTGTGTATGCCAATTGTCATCCTTATCTAGCTTTAGAAGTTTTATTTTATTGAAGAAATCGACAATTACTTATTGGCCAACCCAATACATATATATATATACGTTCATGTGTCGTGTAAGCAATATTGACGATAAGTGTTTATTAAATTTTGAAAAGATATGCGATAAGCCTGGTGATCTTAAGAGACCCATCCATCTCTTATAATATCAGACTCATTCTAAATCATTTTTCAAATCTATTTAAGCATGTCTTTGTACGTCTTTCCGTATTCCACGTACTTTTGTCTTCAAATCGTGCAGCTTTCAATATATTTCCGTAACATATATTAAACCAAGAAGGAACGCTATAGGAAATGGATGGGATCTAATCAAATTTACAACCACTATACATACACAGCTTTGTTTTAAAAAACTCATTATATGGCAAAAAAAAATTGACAAAATCGATGAAAAATACTATTTCAATGATCTAAATGAATATTAAAAATTTGGATTGAATGGAAATATAATTGTTGAAAGCTCCTTCCCTCTCCTGCTACCTATTATAAAGAACTTTTGACAATAAACAAAAAAAACTTGGTGCGAAAAGTGGGTCTAGTATTTTACGATAAAGATTAGCACAAAATAATGATATGTAATACATAAGTATGCTACGAAAGGTTCTAACTAAAGAGGTCTATGTTTAGAACTCCTCTGCATATGAAGATTCTCATGAAGAGAAAGTCTGTATTCGGAAAAAACGTGCAGTTATTCATACTGTATGACATAGGGAGGTAAAGAATTGTTTTAATCATTCTTTACAATGACTTTTAACCCTAATAAGCAGTTCGCAATGAACTGAGGAAGTAGATTGATATTGTGAAATGATTTGTTTAAGATTTATAAGTATAAATAAGTATAAGTTGCAAAAACATATTTCAATATATATAATATTAAAGAGAAAAATAAAAGATTTTGTAGATTTATTTAAACTTTAAATCGAAAATTTGCATTTTTCATTACAAAAGTAAATCTTGTTATAGGATGAATTAATAAAAGTTAAGTATGAGTCAAAATAAGCTCGCGGTCGCGGTTATTTCTACATAAATTATTTGAAATATTTAGTTTACCACTGATATCATCAATTATTCTAAATATAAAATTAAATTAATTTCTAATTTTTTATTTTCTCATTATATTGATTTTTTATATCATATTTTGTATACGAAATATTTATGTTAAATATATTATGCAACAAACGTACATACAATATAACAATATTTTCTATATATAATAATATTTACAAAATAAAAACCGTAATTAATGTAATAAACCCTTCGTATCGCATTAAAATCGAAAAAGCACGAATAAAAATAAAAATAAAAAGAAAGCAAAAACAACAAACAAGAGGCCATTTAATTATGCATATAAAACATGAATTCAATGTAATGGTGTGAATTTTAGCATGACAGGGGTTTTTTCTTTTTTTTTTTTTTTGTACTTTTTTTCCATATCCACATTATAATGATATCGAAGACGGAAAGAGAAAAAGGGACAGAGATGGGAGAGATGGAAGAGAGAGAGAGAGAGAGAGAAAGAGAGAGAGAAAGAGAGAGAGAGAGAGAGAGAGAGAGAAAGAGCATAAAGGAAACCGCAAATGATTAAAATAACAGCAATAATAACAAAAACAATAACACCAGTAACTGTAGGGGATAAAAACAACGGACAAAGATACTCAAAGGCGAGGGAATATTGGGAAAAAAACAAAAAAAGAAAGATACAACAATGCTGACCGCATCGAGCAGAGCGAATCGACAATGACAGACAGTAGAAGTAAATCAAAATATAATTGGCGCTGATAATGACGGTATATATAATAACGGTAAATGCATATACAACAACACACATATACATAAATTCATTGGTGTAATGAAGGCATATTTATTTCAAGTAAAAGTTATGCGCTAGGAACTCGTAAAACAATGAATACGCTTTTTATAGAATAAGTAAAACATTAAAATGTATTAAAGAAAAAAAAAAAAAGATCGAAAAATGAAAAAAAAAATGAGAAATAAAAAGAAAAAATATCATTAAAAAAAAAAATAACCAGCGAAAACAACAACGCCGAGACAATTGTAAAGTAATAAAAGTTTTCATAAAAAAAAAAAATTTGCATATATCTACAAGCGCAGGCAAGCAAGCAAGCAACCACGCAAGCAAGCATACATACATATGCCTGTAAAGGCAATAAAAGCCTTCATGTAAATGTCTTTAAAAATTGTTAAAATATCCGAATAAAAAAAAAAGAAAAAAACGTAAAAGCCATATACGGTATGAGAAGGTACGATACGGCAGAAAAATCTGGTGTTAAGTAAGTGCTGGCCGCGTGCATGAAAGTAATCGACTTAAAGTAGGATATACGCGTTAAATGAAAACAACAATGATAGCTGTAAGAACAGGATATACGAGTGTTTGTAGGGAAATGAAAATATAAGAATTTTTCTTTTCATTTTTTTTTTTTTTCGTATAAGAAAGCATCTATAAATCGGTAAATAATTTGTCTTAACTGCTTTATTTCAGCCTTAAGGAGAAATGGTTTAAATAATATTTTTAATATATATTTCCTGGAAAAATTATATACTTTTTTTTTTTTTTTTGTTATAGTATAGTAGACTGCCCTATCACAAACGGATTTATATAAGAATGGTTCGTATAACGTGGTGGAAAAATTGTGTTCGTATAAAAGGCTAAAAGAGAATCTTTTAAGGCAGTAAAAGAACGAGACAGATGTTGCAATTTTATTACATTTTTTGCCAAAACGTTTAAGTCTATTACAAAAAAAGAAGAAAATATGTTTGTATTGATAAATGTTTATATAAGGTCATCCATTTCGCCGTGCGGATTTTGCAACTTCTTGTCAGCAACATATATAAAACGTAACTATTATCCAAAGCATCATACGCTTGGTGTAATATTTGCCATTTTACATTATGAATCCTTTAACAACCGCTGAATGTGTTAAAATATTAGGCGTTTGCATATACCCTGGTGACTTTTTCATTTCAATTGATTAATCAAAATATTTCCCATCAGCAACATGGTGAGCACGCATCGAAAGAACGCTTTTGTTTCGGCAGCGATCCAATCATCGACCTATTTTCGTACTTCGAAACCATATGCTAGTCAAACCATGTTGTATTTATTTGAACAGGTGGTAATCAGAAGGGAGTGTGTCTAACGAGTACACTGAGTGTGGCAATACATCACATTCGAGCTGTTACATTGTATTCTTGACAACATGGTTTTTTGCGTAATATTCAGAAACAGTTTAAGAATTCGGTAACCAAAACAATTTCGAGTAATTATAAACGATTCTCTAAACGAATAACACAAAACTTCTATCAGGTATGGCAATGCTGCTAACATGAAGAAAATAATGTAATGTAAAATAATATCAGCAATTCAGGATCATCTCGTTGCACGTTGGCAACATTGCTTCCGTGTAAATAATGCGTCGCGTATGTATGGCAAAGTTCAAATTTCTAGCCTTGTTTCTAATGTCCAATATATTATATGCGGTTAAAACAAGCGATTCATGAACTGTGTGATCTTTTGAGACTTCGAAAAAGCACAAATCTTTTGTGCTCGATTAGCGGGAGTGTCTATGACGAAAACACCTGAGCTGTTTAACATTTCACGAGCTATAGTATCCACGCTAATTACATCATGCACAAAACATGGTAAAACATCATTCGCGAAAAGGCATAGTGAGCATAAACTAAAGTGTACTGATAGTGAACGATGGAAATTAAAAAGGGTTGTGAACAGACAACATAAAACTACCGCGACAAAAGTGAGAATAGAGCTTACTTGAATAATACTTTTACAACAGAAATAGTAAGAAGCTTCACAAACGCTGGTCCACCACCTTATTAATAAATAAATATTGAGTAAATGTCAGCTGTTCTTATTATTTTGTCCATCAGCTATACAAGCAGAATAGCTAACATTTTTCCTTCCTGGTTTTGTGCTCGAATGATCAACAAATTCTTTTCTCTTTAGATTTAAAAAAATCGATTAACTAATTAATCATATTATTAATCTATAAAATACATATATTACAACATATTGTTAACCGTAAAGTCATCTCTATGAAATTTGTACATCCCCTGTATATGTGTTAGCAGGATTGCCATACCTGATAAAAGTTTCGTGTTATTCGATTAGAGCATCTTTTATAATTATCTCCAGTTGTTGTTGCCGGAATTTCAAAATTCGGTTTAGTTTTACTTTTAGAACGATATTTACTTGAGCCTTAGAAAAAGTTCATATTGACATTTAAAGAGCATTTATCATTAAAACAGAAATTCTCTTTACTTTTTGAGGAAGATAATAGACTAGCTTAGGACCTTAGCGTAAATAAATAGTTTTACTTACTTACTACTAACTATTCGACTAACAAATCGACGCGTCAAGTCCACGATATTTGTATTGAACAATCAACAACTTCGGTTTTTAGTTCTTCATGGAAAACGCGCATCGTACAAGCCAGTCCAAGAGATATGTAGGACGTCAGCTTTGTCACGCATGTACTAGCTCTACATTAGAATAAGCTCCGATCCAATATTGCCTGACAACAATTTGGTCGAATATCCTTATACGAATTTCTTTAGTAGAAAGCCTTACATGGCACACAAAGGATACGTCCATCATGTAAGTTCCATCCATCCAACATTGAAATAAATATTGCTTCATATAAAAAGTCTTTGCGGTTTTTGTCACTAGATGATGTTGATGCCTACATATCTGGTAAACCCCATCTGATTGTCTCAAACGAACATGTGCTTAAAAGGTGACGTTTCAGTTTACATTTTTTATGCAGATACTTCTCTAACTTTTTGCACGTTTGAAAAATTTGAAAATGACTGAAATATCAGCTTATTTATCTCCTCACAGTTGAAAAAAGACGTGACATGTTAAGGGTATTGTTCATATCAAAACTGCTCAAATGGTCTATTTTCGCGCCTTTCCTTCTTCAGGGCATCTCGTTTAACGTTCCAAGTAGATGCACGATGTGCTATACTTATCGCAGTGCCGCACCAATTACCAGCTTTACAACCCTTTTCGGGTACCTTGTGAGATGTTTAATAAAAATGCTCATTTGATCGATCCGAGGCTCGATTCGACAAATAGTATAAAGAGGGCTGTACTTAAGGCAAGCTTATAATTCTCTATAAAGTTCTTTATTTACATTTATTCCTGTATTTCTAGATTTTTAATTTTTCTCTAACATCATACTTATTACAAGGTCTATTTAGTCTTACTATTAGGAAGTTATTGTTTTAGATTTATTTTTTCAATTATATTTTTATTTCGATTCTTATAATAATAAATAATAATAAACTATAATAATAAATAAAAAGTACGTTATGTGATGTGTAAAAAGGTAAAAACGTCCTAAAAACTCACGTTCAAATCTTCAAAACTCAAGAGAGATTTGCTCAATTCCGTTCCTTTCCAGTTACTGAAAAAGTGCTTGAAATTTTGCAACTGATAGAGGAAGACCGGCACGCAAGCTGCCCGCAAATAAGGCAGCAAATATCAATCATATGAAAGTTTGATATCATTTGAAAAGAATAGACTACAAAAAGAAGCTCGAAAATATACCAAAACCGTGGAGATGTAATATATCACCCAAATTTTTTAACATTATTATGTTCATTCATTCTGTTCTTATTAATTTACCAATAAAGCTATAAGACAATGTGTGTACACATCAGCTACATTATCATTTACAAAAATGTCGATTACAAATTCTTCCAAGTCATAAATGAAGACAATTTTCTTATATTAACTTGAAGAAATTAAGCGATCTTAAGCTTGGTACACAATCGATTTGAACCAACGCCTTTTATGTGAAGATTATACAAAAGTCTTTTTGAACTGCTATGCAATGACTTTAAGATTCATTTTATAAATCATGCTCTACGTGTAAGAAGAATGAATGAATTTTTTGTTTTTTTTTTTTTTCTATTTCACTGACTTGACATTTTTTTTTGTTTTTTTTTTTTGTAGTTAAGCCTGTAAGTGCAATATTAACACCTAGTTTTTCTTACATTTTTCCTTTTGAAAAAAAGAAAGAAAATCTCATTGTGTCTACTGTAGTGATATAACATTGAAAAGATTGTATTAATTTTATGCATAGTCATTATAGTCATTGCATGCATGGCATGATATGTCATCATCATCGTCATCATCATCATCATAGCACACAGCATACAAAGCATTCTTTAAGCTAATGTACAACTTTAAGTTACAAAAAAAATAAGAAAAAAAGAAAAAGAAAAGAAAAAAAACTAACGCCAAAATCTGTGAAAAATATTCATACTACTTTTTTGTTTTTGGTTTTTTTGTTGTTGGTTCTTTTATTTTCTGGTATTCCGGTTACATGGTTTTTAAGAATTTGTATAAAAAAACTTAAACGAAAATGTGCTAAAGAGCAAAAAATGAGAGGAAAAAATAAAATTCTTATTAATTTTCATGTTTTATTCTGAAAAATATAAAAAAAAAAAATAGAAAAAATATTTCACTGTAAAGTTAATGTTATCTCTCTCTTTCTCTCTGTATCTCTCTCTCTGTTCTGTAGCTAACACTGCTTTTACATTAGTATTATAATAGATTTTATTAGCTGTGGGAGAAATTTAACGGAATTTGTCGCTTGAATAACTGGAGGTTCTTCTCTTAATTTAAAAATTTGTTCGCGGGTATCTGTAAAATGATTCAATTTCAAATTAAAGAAAATTTATGATTTTTTTTAAAGATTTTTTTTCCTTCCTTTTTGCCTTTCTTCTAAGAAAAAGTAAGTCTAAGAGTTTTAATGCTGTAAAGTTTAAATATTAACGACATATAGTAATGCATTTAAATTAATCGGTTCAATAAGATTTGTAAAAATAACTGTGACAGCATAGAACTTTGCTATCTTGATCTGATAATTAGGTAGAAATTAAAAAAAAAAAAAAAGAAGTAAAATAAGTAAAAGCTATTTTGTCTTGAATTTGATTACAGTGAAATTTTTTTTTTTTAAATTTATTTAAACTTCACTCCTCTAAAGTCAAACTAACACTTTTATTTCTCTATCAATTTATATTATCGTCTGCTACTGCTGAAGCCAGTAAGACCTTTACAATTGTTCGTAGATTTTTTGTTAATGTTGTATTTACTCACCAAAGCAATTTTTGTGCTTAAAGTCTTATTTAATTAATTTTCTCATTATAAGCAGAACTCTTTATAAAATTTTCTTTTCTTCACGCCTAAAATCGCGCTCTTATTTTTGTATAACAATTTCTATTAAACTATTTTAACGAGTTAAGTGATTAAAACTGTTATACAAATTAATTTCACTCTCTCACTTTTTCTCTCTCTCTCACTTTTTATCTCTCTTTTTTTTATGTCTCTTCTTTTCTCTTCCTTTTTCTCTCATGTAATTTTTTGTTGTTAGTCATAATGACGTTCTCTTTGCTTACGGTTATTTTCTTAAAAGAATGAGTCTGTGCGAGCGTAATGTACATCTAATGTCACTTGGCTTTATTTCATGATGAAATTCATTTTTGTTTTTCTTTATTTTATTTTTATTTATATACTAAGCACTCTCGTTGTGTTGTATAATGTAATTCATTACCGTGCACAGCTATTTTGTTGTTGTTGCTGTTGTTGTTAAGATTTATGCCGGCTTGTTGTCTAAAATAGAACAGTTTCCGTAATTAAATCGTACAAAACGGACGTGACTACCCTCAAAATGAGCAACAACAACAACAACAACAAGAACGATAGCCAAAATAAAAAAAAAAAAATAATGCTTAGGTTATAAATATCATAAAAAAAGAATATGTGATATAGAGATCCTAGAAGACTAACTAAGAATTTATTGTTAAACGTAATCAAAGCATGCTTTTAGGTGTTGATAGGTAACTAAATATTAAAGTCGACTTTTCTTGTGTAGGGCCTTTTACATGAAAATACACGTACGCATATGTATGTGTTATTCAAAAAAAATCTTTATTTTTCTTGTTATAATTTTTTTTGTAAGAAGACGAAAAAGAAAAAAAATAATAAAAACTTATTCATTTACGCTTGGAAGAAGGAGAAGAAGAAGAAAAGGTATTAATTACTGTTTTACATTAAAGCAGAGCATATATTCATCTATTTACAAATATACATATCAAAATAAGCACTTTATTGATGAACCATAAATATGTACATATGCTTGCATCCATAAGCCGCCAAAATGAATGATACAAATAACGATGATAGGTAGGGAAATGATGATGATGATGAAGAAAATGATGATGATAATAATGATGATTATGATGATGATGCTGGTGATCCTGGGGAACGATGTCAATTTTCAATAAATTCACATAAACTGACAACTGTAATTATATGTACATATATATGAGCACATATCGTACCGTAATACACCCATGTATTTGTAATTTGCACACATGCATAAGCACAAAGAGAAATGAAACACCGGATAGAAACATATTTATACGTACAAGTAAATGTGTGCATATATATATATATATATATATATATACATATATCTGTGTGTGTGCGTGTATCTCTTTTTGTATGTTAAAGTGCGAGTGTCAAGGTTTATATTTGTAGCTATCAGTTGAAAGTAAGTGAAATATAAAAAATTGATATTGCCAGAGCACAGATTATATGAATTTATCTGGGTAAGCAAAATAAAAAAAAAAGGGGAGAACAAAATCACTAAAGAATATGGTTTGAATATGGCTTTAAGAATTATGACAAAATTTTATCTTTAATGAAATCAAATAAAAAAAAATACAAACAAAAAGGAAAGCATATGTAAAAAAATTACTTACATACATTCCCCATAATTTTCTTCTTTGTCGTTTCTCTCTTGTATTCGTATGTAAACATGAGTTGAATAAAATGAAAAGGTCGCCCCAAATATATGAAATGTTTTTTTCCATTCTCGTGAGAGCATTTGAAATATGCGGAGGAGGGAGGGAGGGAGGGTGGGCAAAAAATCTTCTTTTTGCAAAGATTTGTAATTTAAGGAATTATTTCATCAGCGGAGAAGTGGGAGTAACACGCGACCAACTAATTATGATTATCATTGAATTATTTTACTAATAAGAAATTATCTTTTACAATTTTGATGTAAAGATTAAGGAGGAATATATTAATTCTAGGAAAGTGTAAAAGCCTTTATATCCTTTTAATTTACTTTCAATCTCTATGTAAGTTTTCCACTTGTAAGTTGTAGGCTCTTTAATGATTTTTCCTATTGAAAATAATTACGTGGTTGGAGTGCTTGTAGAGATTGGATTCGGTATTTATATTTTTCATGGTTCGATTGTGGAACTTATTAATAGTTTCAACAGTAATAAGGATTTCTGTACTTCGAAAAGAAGAAGAATGACTTAGTAGCTTCCGATTTGAAATTTTTCTTATCGGTACCTTTGGAGATATAAGCTTGATACAACTCTTTGCTCTGTAAGAACCAAAGTAGAGTGCTCATTTTGGTTTACACTCAGGGTATATTATATTTTATTCTATGAGAGTTTTACGTATACTATGCTACGTTACTTAGGCTAACTTATGCTTTATTGATTATAGTTTTAACTGTGTGTCTTACACTAGAGTCATAATCAATTTAGAGTTTCATGATTATATTGTCTAATAAGAATCCGATTGATTGGCAACACTAATCTGGCTCGAGTTAAGATAAAGTGGAATTTATTCTATGAGAGTTTTAAGTATACTATCCTACGTTACTTAGGCTAACTTATGCTTTATTGATTATAGTTTTAACTGTGTGTCTTACACTAGAGTCATAATCAATTTAGAGTTTCATGATTATATTGTCTAATAAGAATCCGATTGATTGGCAACACTAATCTGGCTCGAGTTAAGATAAAGTGGAAGAAGGCGAGAACTTCCTCTTCCCTCTCAATACCAGCTATGCTCCCATATTCGATAATGCTTTGACGCATCATAAAATTCGTAGTATAGTATATTAGGATCCCTTTGTAACAAAGAGCCTAGAGAAGAGACTTTCTTTTTTCTTAAGCAAAAGCAATTCCCCGCATGATTTGCTCGTACAAGCTTCGAGAACCTGTCGTCATCCATTGATAGTTAAACTTTAACCTTTTTTAGCCAATAACTTTTTCGAATGATGTCTGAAGCACGAGCAGATGTCTTCGAGAGTCTTAATGAACATTTGAAAGCATTTCCAAACCCAAAGCCAGTTGTGCTCATATATTCAATACTGTTTCTATGGATAATACGCGGAAGATAGTAGATAGAGAATAGACTTTTCTTTTTTCTAACTAAAGGCGACTTTCCCGATGATCTCTTTCTACAAACCTCGAGAACCTGTCGCTAGGCATTGATAGTTCAATCGTAACTCTTCCTAGCCGATAATTGTTTCGGACGGTCTTACCATGTCGCAGAATCAGGCTACAATCTAGTATAATATTATCTGAAGGCTAGTAAGACCTTAGCCACGATCACGTGGGACTTCGCAAAACATTTCAGCTGACTGTAACTCGACCGGGAACTTCGTTTACCCACCTAAGAAATATTATAAGACATTTTTCCTATTACCTTAGATAACAGTTGTAGGTGGATTCTTACACCTGACTGAATTAGTTTGCCCAGCGTGATTTTCACGCCGAACCAGGAAAAAGAAAAGTGCTGTGTTAGACACCTACACCTCCTCGGGTGTGATGAGCATAATCTTTTATAGCATATTTTAAGGTTATTGAATGAAAAAAATATTTCATTTATTTCTATAAATTCTTTTAATTTGAAATTTTGTTAGCTGTCTAAAAAAATATATTTTTTTTGTTTTTTTTTTATTATAATTAAAAGAATTTTTTAATAAATCATAATAAATCACAATCGTGAAATGAATTTTATGCTTCAAAGTTATTTGACAATTTTAAAATTTATGTATAATTGAAATTTATGGATTTTAATAAATTTATGCCCGATAAACCGATATATTTTAGTAGTTATTTTAGTTCACCGTCATTTATTTTTGTATGCAAAACAAATTATTGATATTAATCAATTGGATGTTTTTTTTTTTTTTAAATTATTTCATTTATTTCATTTTCCGTCATAAAAAAAAAAAATAAAAATTCATATATGACAAGTAACTAGGACTTTAATGTATTCATAGTTTTATGTAGGACGAGCAGGTGAACTTTTTTGATTAAAAGATTTCATAAGTATCGATCCCTGGCATATATATCAGATGTGTTTTTTAAGCAATACTTTATACTATTTGAAGTGTTTCTATATACGCTCTAATGTTGATGAGTTATATGTGCTCACATTATTGCTTTGTACGGACTTTGCTTGTTTTATTTATACTCAATTTAAAATTTTGTCTTTCTTAAAAAAATTGAATGGATTTAGTTAGTAAAGACTTCCATATAATAGATCGTTGTAGTCTTAATGAGAGTTACTTTAAAAATGTGGACGTTTTTTGTTTGCTGAAGTAACGCTTCTCAGTATGCAATTGAACTCTGGCTTATAGTGATAGAGTGTGCGGAGCGTATAGTTGCTTTAAATAATTTGAGAGATAAATTTAAAAAAGGGCTCAAAATTGATTCTTATGCAAGTAAATATCCAAGCCCCCAAGAGACTTTGATAAACTTCTTGGCTAAACTTGCTTTAGAAATCACTACTGTCACTATTTAATTGTACATAATTCGCGAACTTGATGTTCACTTACAATAAAATCGGAAGGCATGCAATGCTGCAGCAATCCTTTTCCAAGACCGTCGCAAAATTCATAAGTTGTTTTTCTGTTTGCAGGCTCGTAAATAAGTGTTCCTTGATTATAAATGTCTTCCGAAAAATTTCAAATCTAATGGAAATAAGTCATAAACGAGGCACTACGAAGTCCTTTCCCTTCAAAAAAAAAAAAAAGGTTAGTAAATCCAAAAAGCATTACAAAGTTTTTCTTTCTTTCAAAAAGCACTAAGCAAGCTTCAGTAATGACTTGAAAAATCAATTAGTGTGAAATCACTTCATCCATTTCATGATCCGGATTTGGCAATCTTGTCTCAGCAATGTATGTAAAATAGAACTGTCACTTAAGGCATCACATGTTTAGTGTAATGTTTGCCATTTTCCAGCAAGTAATTGTTTTTTAACTGCCCTCCTACTAAATATTTTCCTTGACGAATAAACTGTTGCTTTGTCTTTTCTATTTAAAACTTTGACGAGGCTTTCGTCAAAAAGGGCTGTTGAAGAATGAAGTGAACTAAATTCCGTTATTATTGTTTTTGTTATTAATTTCGATGAGCATTGAAGGACTCTTATTTATCTAAATCACTTCATATACTATCATAGCTAATTCAATTATTAATTATATCCGTTATTCAAACACTTGGCTGCATAAACAGTTTTTCAATTTAAGAGTTCTATTTATCTTAATCTTTAACAATTTTTATTATCTTTTGATGCAACAGTTTCTCGCATTTATGCGTATCTAAAAATGAAAATAAGAAACAGGGTCAAAGGTTTTAATCGAGAAAAGCGGACTAGTAAATGCCCTACACTACACAGTCTGCCACTTTCGTCATACAAAAAAAAAATAGAACAAATTATATCTTCTTATCGTACAAAGGTCTAATCTTCTCTTTCTATGAGAACGGTTTGAGAAATAAAATAAAAATTGTTTCAATTTACTTAGGAAGTGATTATCTTGTACTAATTTTCATTATACGATATTTACTATTAGTCCTCGTTACCATCTAAAAACTAAATGTTTTAAAAACGTTTCTATGGGAAGGGTTCATAATGACCCCGGTCTCCGTCAAATTTTCCACCTTCGTTTAGTTTCTTAAAATATCTTGTTTCTTCATCGACTTTTTTCTGAAAATATTAAAAGTAAGAAATTTTTTTTCATATGTTGGCTTATCTAAAAATGTGGACCGATCTATTCCACATTTAATACTATTCGTTTACAGGCTAAAAAACATCACGGCGATAGATTTCGTGAAAACATCTTGAAAATTGCTATTCGTAGGTTGAAAAGAAAAATACATGGAAAACATTAGACGGACGGACAGGTGTAAGTGGATTCAAAATATGATTCTTAATTGATTTTTTATAATATAAGGTGGCTCTATCTCAAGCCCAGTTTTGTGTTGTATGCATTCGTGGTAGGGTATACCTATTCAAAACATTGATTTTTATTAAGGCATTGAATCAGTTATGAAAAGCTTACGATAAAAGAGCAGAATACGCGTTTATCTAATGAAGTAGAATGATCGCTTCGCAATAGTTTTTTAAAGTAGATGGAAATGCCGTAATCGCAATCTTTCCCCAAGAGCTTGATGTATCCTATAATGATTTTTACAGGCATTCTCAGAACTCTTGTTAATGCTAAGTCTGGGAACTTATGTGAGTGTTCGATTAGTGCATTTTTCATGGCCTAGAAGATTTCGTAACTCAAAAATTTGAATTAAAAAGCTCAAAGCATTTACCTTTCTACATGATCTACGTCCACTATAGGTCGCTTTTCTGAGTTTAGGTTTCGGTTTCGATTTCGGTTTCAGTTTCGGTTTCGGTTCCACTTTCGGTATGGCAACGGGTCGAGTTTATTGTTAGCTTATGATTTTTTAGCTTCATCTGCTCTGAACACGAGCTCTTTTATAAAGCTCCACACTTTTTAGAGTATTTCTTATTACACTTTACTTACTTTTCATTTATTATTGATATGCTTCTAAAAAGTTACATTACATTATCATTAAGATATTTATTCGTTTTTAATTAAAATTTATTAAGAAATTTCTTTTCGGAGTCGTTTTCACTCGTTTATATTAAATTTTTGTTACTTAAAATAAGAAATACTTCTTAAGCTATGAAACATACATAACTTCGGTATGAAAGTCCTCTGAGTTATATCTCTCTTTTTAAAAATGAAAAATTTTTAATTTATTTTTCTAATTTCGTGCAGTTATTTCATAAATGAAATTTTTTTTTTTAGAATAATTTTATTAAATATATCTCCGTGCATACAGGAGTATATGGATATAAAGATATTTTTTTTTATTTTTTTTTTTTTTTTTTTTTTTTTTTTGCTTATGTTTTTAATAATTCGCTTTTTCTTTTTTTGATAACATATCACCACTCATGGCGAATTGATGAAAGAAACAACGAACATATCCGCATATACGCTCAAATGCATGACTATGGTTATGTATACATCAAAAATGATAGAATGGAAAACAAACAAGTAAGAAAAATATATTCGGCGATGCCGAATATTTTATACCCATCAACTTTGTCTTAAAAAATGCTGCTGAAGTTTTTAATGAGCACTGAGCGAAACATGCACGAAACAGGCGTGTTTCCTAGCTTATTTGATACTGTAGCGTATTTTATATTATAGGCGTGGCCTGTGATCGATTTGGCCCGTCTTCAATAGCAACGTATGTGAGAGAATTTCAAAACCTGTTTCCACAAACATTATCCGGATAAGCAGACAGGCAAATGAATGGATGGACGGACGGACGGATACGTCTAGGTGAATTCCGAATTTAATACTGATCGGGGATAAATACACTTTGCGTAGTTTCTGAAGCGTTTTTCTTAATGTTACACGAGTTCTCGCAAAAATTTTATATTTTATTTTTCTATTATATCGAGTAGGTGTGGTCAATCCTTTCCATTTTTGCACAGAGACTACGGGATGGCGAGCGAAGTATTTTTGGAAATTTTTGTAAACCTATCTGCTATAGTCTACGAGGAAGGATCAAAGAACACAATTTTTTTTTTTTTTACGTTATATTGAAGGCGTGTCGTTTTAGAGTTTTTGCCCACTGGCCCAGAACATCCATGGTTATGCCAAGTTTAAAGCCGATATCTTCATTTTTACGGCAAGGGGAACGTTGGCCACCGAGATTACACAGATGTAGCAACGTACAGGTAGGCAGACGGACGGACGGGCAGACAGACGGACGCACGAATAGACGGACGGACGGGCAGACAATTGGACGGAGAGACGGACAGACCTGCCTAACAAGCGTAAATCGATTCTAAATTTGATGTTGATCGGGAATATATATACTTTGTGGGATCTCCGAAACTACCTTCTGGGCATTACGAACAAGATTGCAAAATGAGTATACCCTTCACCTTTGATAAAAAGAAATACATGCACTTACTGGTATACATGTGCATTAAGCAGTCACTACTCACGTATTTTTTTAAACATTCTTCTACATATGGTTTTCTAATAATATCGTATATTTCATTGCCAGCTTTTAGGTGCATATGTGTATTTATATATATATAAATATATATGTATATGTACAAATATATATGCATATGTACATATAAATATGGGCAACATCTACATGTATATATGTATATATGAACATATATGAACATAACTAAATGAATGTGTGTGAGCAGCTGAAATATTCATAAATGAGAAGAAAAAAACGTTTAAGTTTTATACGTTTCAATATATATTTTTGTGTATGAATTGCTATATATAGGACAAGTGCAATCGATTTTCTATTATGGATTTTCTCTCTCAACATTTTACTTTCAGTCTTTTCTTATTTTCATATACACACACACACACACGCACACAAGTGAGATAATTTTTTCTTTAATCATATAAAAGTAAAAAATATTTTCAATAAAAATTTTATATAATTCATGTAAGTGTGCGTACTTATGCGAAGTAATGCAATATATTCGGTCGTGCATTTTCTCATCCTACATTATTGTTGTTCACTTTTTTGCATTCGAACGAACGAGTTTGATGCTACAAACTATTTTTCAACAGAAAAATAAAATAAAACAGAAAATTAATAAAAATATAAATTAAATGAAAATTGAAATAAAAATATTAAAAAATATATATTTATATGGAAGCAATTACTTTCATTGCGATTGTCTCTATCTCTGATTCTCTCTCTCTCTCTCTCTCTCTCTTTCTCTCTCTCTTTCTTTCTTTCATATGCACTGAAATGATTGAAAAATGAAAATAATAAAATATTACTTTTTAATATAAATTTAAATTGCAAGAAATATTTTTCACGACAATCTGAATGTTCAATCCATTTCACTAGAGAGTACAAGGGAAGCTAAATTGCTGACTTTATTCACGTACACATAGCTTTCTTTTCGAATGATGAAAGAGATCCCCTTTTTAGCTAAAAAGATCCTTGTAAAACACTACTTTAGCAAATTGATAAGAATTTTTATAAAATACAAGTTTTTTAAATCAAATTAGTAACATTAGTCTGTCCGGCAATCTATCTGTCCAGCTGTTAGCTGTTAGCCGCTAAACTAGGAAACTTTTCTAGTTATGGTCCACAGTTGAAAACTAATAATAAATAAACTCTCTTTCAGTGGCCATAAGCGTTTAATAGATTCTAGAACGGGAATATTAATAATTTATGAAAAGACATTAAAAAGTCACAAGAAAATTCGGTTAGTCGTCTAGTTCGGTGATCTCTTCTTGAAATTCCCGTTGTTCTGAAATTTAAGAAAAATAAAAAAGAAAAAAGGGAAGCAATTTGAAAATCTTATGCATTATTTCGCTTTTAACAAATTATTAACAAATTAAATATTAACAAATATAGGTTGCATGCCAAACAAGCAAGCGCTGGGATAAAAAGAATTTTTTGAATTTTTTTTTATATATAAAAATAATAGTAGATACCCTTGAAATTACGTTAAAATTAAATTTACGTTATTCACAAATGTGCTTTCAGCATACCAAAGCTTTAGGTGGAATTTTTTGAGATCAAATAACCATTTATTAGTGTTTCTACATCAGAAGCTTCATTTCGAGTTTGTGACGATGCCCAATATATCCAACTTTCAACGACAATTAGAAGTTATTGCTCAATAAATCGTTCCATTCATTTTTCTCTCCAAGAAGCTTTTTTCCCAAAGCTCTACTTTCAAAATCGATGAACAAGAATTCTTAGTAACGAATCTAACGATTTGATTGAAATTTTGAATATTTCTTCCAGATTGTCGAGAGCTTTTTTGTTTCTTCTTTGATCACAACTTTTTTTTACAAAACTAGACATGGTCTAGATTTTATCGATGACTGTATTTTTCCGCATACAACTTTGCTTTCGTCAATCTTAAGCTATATTCATCTACTGTTATAAAATATTTGCTTTTTTGACATTCAAACAAAGTTATCACTAAGATACTTCCTTTCAAAAATAACTCTCAGCGTCGCAATTTCCAAAATGTTCTCTTTTCATAATTCTTTAATTATATTAAAGGAAAAGAGATTAGAGAAAATATGCTTCCTTTGCCCTTTGAAACCAATGTAATACGCATAGGTATGCATATTATAGGTGTATAAATATCACATATATTTTTATCACTTATTTTTGTTCGAAAAAAGTACGTTAGGCTTAGAGGAATAATAAGAAAAGCTTTTTTCAAGGTATGTTACATCATTAGTTGCACATTTTCCCAATCTTTCAAACAATTAATCGATACACTGACTGTAAAAATATTCCCCTTTTCCCGCGAACAATTAATTGCGGCATTTTTTCGCATCTTTGTACAAATCAAAGTAGTGATCAGTGTCCACGTGCGACCTCTTAATGTAGATTAGTGGTAATTAGAAGGAGACAACTCTGGTGAGTAAGTCACACGGGCTAGTATTCATCAGTTGAGCGCTTCCAAAATGCTGTACATTTTTTTTATTCTAAGTAGCAGAACATTGTCATGGAACTGTGTACCCTTTTTGGATATACTAGTCATTTTTTAAACAACGAACTGTTCAAGTTCATTAACCGTTGCCGTTAGACTTCGGTATTAGTCGTGGTATAAACATTTCTTCAGGCTTTAATATATCATGGCAGATCACTACCTTTTGGTTCTACCCAACCCAAAGCATCGTCTTCCTACCAAAATGATCTGGTTTTTTGCGCTTGGATCTCGCACAATAAACTCCCTTCCCATCCTCAATAATGGTAAGATGGATAGACAAATTTTTTTTTTGGACTATTCAAGGGTTTTCTTTTGTATGTTCTTTCGCTCTACCTCTTATTCAGCTTCAAAACAGCTACTTTTCCATTTCCATCCCTAACATCTTGTTAAGCGGTCATCGGATAGGCGGTTCTTGTTAGTAAACTTGAAAATATACTTTAGAAATGATGCAAACTATACCTATTTTCGAGCAATGAAATATTTAGAATAGATTTGTCCGGACTCATGTATCCGTGTATCGATCTGTTTGTGTATCTTCCTAGACTGTCTCTTGTTAGGACGATAACAATCGCAACCACTAAGAATTGGTACAGATTTCCTCATATATAGTGAAATGCTGCCGTTAATGTTAGTTGAACTTGTGATCGTCCCAAAGATAACTTCTTAAGTGAAGTCAAGGCAAAATTAAAATCAAAAATTTTTATCTCTTTTGTGTTTCCCTTCAGAAGAAGTGCCTCAACCCGAAAAGCGCGCAAAGCGCAAATAGACGAAAAAGTAAATAAGAAAGTAAGACATAGAGATCGAAATTTAAACCACTTCTCGGCCAGCTAAAACGTTGAAAACATGCTCAAGCAATCTGAAAAATTGAAATATTGCTAACCAGAGAAACTAGGACCCAAGGTAGATATTGACCTTGACTTTGAGACAAATATTTTTTTATTTTAACTTAAAATTTGTCGCTACAGTAACTACTGTTCAGCCAACCTAGACTACTTGCTTTAATGTATGGATGTTTTATAAAGTTTCTTGATGTGTTGGATATTCGAGGTTTACCGCTAACTGTAAATAATTTTCTTAATTGCATTTTTTTTTCTTTTTTCAAATTAAGGTAAATTTTTCAATTTTTAAATATTTTTAAATTGTTTTATGAGTTTATTATTTAATTAGTAACAATTTATAGGTTTTTTTTCTCATTTTTATTTGTTGTTTCAATAATTGCTTTTCATTTTCAGAAATATTTTCTTTTTTTTTTCGTTTTGTCGAACTTTAACTCGTTGTTCAAAATGTTTTGCAATGTTTTGCCGGGTTTTTTTTTATTACTCTCATAAAAAATTATGAAATTAATATTTGTTTTGCGGTAAATGTTTAAAATATGATTGCCCTAAATATCGTGGACAGTAGCGTGTCGTGTATATGTCTATAAAATATGTGTTTGTATGATAATAATATTTATTACCTCAAACTGTACCCTTTTTTTTTGTTTGTTTATTTGCTTTATCGCAAATACTGCTGAATATATATTAAATTTATTATTACACAAAGAAATTAAAATAAAATACATACATACATATACACATACATACATATATACGTACATATATAATAATCAGGAGTCCAGGAATATCAAAATTAAACAAAAAAAAAATGAAAAATATTCCAGAAGTATTTAGGAGAATAATTTTTACAAAGCAACACTAAACGTAAGTTGTTCAAGATCTTCAAGATCGCTTTAGTCCTTCGATAATTAAACAAAAATATCATTTGCCAGGATATTAAGCACGAAAAGGAAGAGCGAGAGATTATCAAAAAACGAGCGCTATGTAAAATAAACCAAAAATTTAAGGCTGAGACCTTAGGCATAATTGTTCTACTGCTCCAGGTGTTTACTATTAATCTTGCGAAGAGAATGATTCTGGTTTGTAGAGCGATAATAGCTCAAGCGTACTGATGCGATTGTAGACGTTAGCAATGAAAATTTCTATGAAGATACAAGAAGCATCAATCAGTTTTGATCAGTATACTAGACGACTAGTTCCTTAAATAACTTCGGATTTTGCGTATAGATCTTTATATACTCAACTAAACTTACGATTAAAACTAATCATTAAAACTAATGAGTCAATTTGTCAGACGATAATTTGAAACAGAAAAATTGAAAATTTGTTCATTGAAAATTAATCTCAATATATGAAACCATACGAACTGTTACGTTACGAATCGAAACGTTACATGTAAATATATCAATAATTTAAGTGATGATCTTTATTCTTTTAATTAAGGGAAAAGTATGGAGATATATTTATTATAGATAGCGTATGGTATTATATATCGGTTAATATATAGTAATCAGACTGCGTCATACTGAAGCACTTTTTAAGAATCATATTTCAATCTACAATGTTCATGAAGATAAAGATTTTATATTTTATTAATGGTATCGAAAGTTATATCAATAAGAAAATGAATTAAATTTCTGAGAAAATTCACAGCATTTTACTATTTTTTTTGCGAAATAAGGTAAAAATGCTGTGCAAGTCTTGGAATTTTTTGTGATGCTCAACATCACGTTGCTTTATCGATTGTAATAGTAGTAATACAGATGATTTTTTTGCTTCAATTCTGGAAATTTCGATGATGTACTCTCGACCTGATCGATTAGTCATTGAAAAAGTTGATGAATAAATAAAATTCATTTGAAATAACGAAATTTTTATTTAAAAAATTTCAAAAAAATATCTCAATATATTTTCCCGCTCATAGTATTTTGCACGATAAGTCTTTTACTCTTCATAGATTAATTTATTTGAACACCAGAAAAATAAATGTAGAACTAAACATTCAGACTTACTATAACGAAGTATATAAAAAGAAGAAGAAGAATCAATGCGTAATTGATACAAATACAATAACATAAGACAGCTATTGAAAGCCAATAGCCTATGATGTTATGATGCTCAATTAATTTCTCTAGTCTAAGAATTAATTTCATTTGTCTAGAAAATATAATAATAATAATAATAAGATAGCTATTGCATATTAAAGAGTTCTAAATTATATAAATGTCTTAGAATTATTCATGATTGATATAACAATAATATAATTCACTCAGAGTTCTGGATAGTTTTATTATGATAAACCGTCTAATGGAGAGAGCATTAACTGAATAGACTCCAATAACATGTTATTCTAGAATAGCGTCCCTCATATGCTTTATCGATGGAAAGGAATCGTCGTACAAAATTATTGTATTCATTAAAATCTAAGCACATTACTCTAGGCATGACAGAGTTCGTAATTGGTTCGACATTGAGGCAATTTCGTTAAAGTTGTCTATTAGTACGACCTGGAATGTTCAGTTCATTTAGCAACTTAGGGGAATTTGCCTTTTCATCCAAAAGCTTTATAATAAAAGACACTTAGCCAAGTGCGCCTTTTCACAAGAGGTGCCAACCTTATAAGTTTTAGGCGACTGTCATAAAGAGGTAAGAATCGTTGGGGAACGTAGCGCAAATTTCAAGAAAGTTTCCTGAATAGATTCGATGAGATCAATAGCTTGGAGCCTAAGCGACCGCCGCATGCTCGAGAAGAGGTCTTAGCAATGCAGTATAATGTTTTCGAAAGCTCCTTGGACCAATACTTCACAAAACTAAGAAGAGATTCCGCCGCATACTTCAGAAGAGGTCTTAGCAACGCAGTATAATGTTTCCAAAATCTCCTTGGACCAACACTTCATCAAACCAAGAAGAGATCTAGACCTCCTCACAGTACTTACACAGTAGAAAATATACGCAAGTTAAAATTCAATTTCTGATTGAGGAGAACTACCAAATCGGTGAGATATGGAACATTCTCAAGCTTATGATTGGCTATGTAATAATCAACAGATACTGAGGCGGACCTAGACTTGTTCAAGTTCAGTGATATTGCGGTTTCTTTACGTCAGTCGAATAGCTCATTAAGATCCTCTTACAATAGTTTACGTAGATTAAATGAGTTCAGGGTTCGTTAAATCTTTACATCATCAGCGAACATGGAAATATTTGAATCTCTTATACGTTTAGGCCACTCATAAATTAACCGCATACACAGAAGAGAACCTAAATAGCTACCTTGCGACATCGCCGACGAAACCTCAATAGTTCGGGAGACGTAACCTCCAAAAAGGACAAATTATGTGCGTCCGGTTATTCATGGTTCAACCCATTAATAGGGAAACCGATATGGTCGAACTTATACTATAGATCAAATGCCTTCGAATATGTATCTGTATATATGTACAATTATTTTATATATAACATCAGTTTGTCTTTTTGCCGAAATTACAGGAAATTCCCCGATCAAAACTATTTTAAACATTGTAAGGACCAAAGTTGCGCCCTCGTTTTGGTCCACACTTTTCCTCCCTATATTTCTTGCTTTGTTTGGGATGAGAATTGTACGGTCACAGTAACTCACAGTCTGAAGATAGTTGCTGTCAAAGGGAGGTAAAAAGTGAAAGGAGTTGGCGATACCAACTGAAAAAAGAAACCAAAATGAGGGATGGTAAACGGATCCACTTCACTTTTGGTTACTGACCGGTGACGGGAACGATCGCACGTAGAATTTCTTTTCCGTAAACATTCGAAACCGAGGGCTCCGAGGAGCCTGGCATTGTCCGTGTAGAATTATTTTATTAGATTTAGACTTACGCACGGGTTATATTGGAATATAGATTTTGTATTATAGTTGTTAAATATAAAATAAAACTGTCTTGAATTCGTATTAGTTAAAACGAATGGTTTTTCATTTCGAATGAGAATTTACATAGTATATTAGAAAATATAACTCCTAGATCCGGCGGCTGGACCCAGGTACCAGACTAGAGGTATAAGGAATTAATGTTTCAATACGAGGAAATATTAAGGAAATACCCATCCTTACAATATCATCAACGTATTTTCGCTTTCTGCTTATCAAACGAAAATTTGGACACAAATTTTGTCAATACTCTTCCGAACCATTTTCATCTCCTTTACTAGTATATATCACCTACTTTTCATTGGAAAGTATAATTTTCTATAAATCTTTCAGTTTAATGCAGGCGTTTGTACAAAGGCCAAAGTACTTATGCGCGTGTGGTTTTAAATTTCCAAAAAAAAAGCAAAAGTTATTTACGACTTAAAGCACGAACAAGGACAGAAAAACAAAAAATTTATAAAAATCGTTCACACTAAAGATTTGTTTTTTTTTTCTTTTTTTTTTAGATCAAATCATTTTGCTTTTAATATTTTCTTTATTTTGCAGATTTTTTATAAAAGCTTCTAAATTTCACTCGTAGAGTTAAAAATTTTAAAAAAGCAAAAAAAGTAAGACGAAGTCATGAAACGAATAACAGGCACCCATCACTTACGAAGAGCGTTTGCAGAAAGAATTCGTTGCAAATATTTCAGGTTTACAACCGTTCAGTTCAATACACTTCAGTTCAGTTCGATTATTAATATTGTCATCTTTAACTAAACCTATCCAGATTGAGGTTCGATTCTGAAATCCAGATATCAACTAATTTTTTTCTAAATTTATAAACGTTTACCTTAATATTTACTTCGTATACTGAGTATACCAATAATAAATAAACTATTAAATGGATGGATAAGTGAATTTTCCAATGCGCGGTTTTTATTGTTATGAAATAGAAGGAAAATATATAAAATATATTTTCTTACGCATTATATGCTTCTCTCTTTCATTCATATTTCTCATTTCATTGAAAAACTTTATTGGCGCCATTTTAAAGTTTTCAGTTTTCTTTTCTTGTAACAGTTTTTACTCGGGTATTAAACGCGAACATTTGTTGTCAGAAGAAGAAGTTTTCTTAAAAAAAAACCCTCAAGTAAACAATAAATGCGTTATTGAATAAGTGGAATAAACTTTTAGCTTTTATTTCATTTCTTTTTTTTTTTTTTTTTTTTTTCTTCATAATCGGAACGAAAGGGCAAAATGAGAAAAATATTATGATTGTTAATGGATTATTTTAAATACGTAACGCGGTAAATTTACTAAATTTGCTTTTCTTGCCAATTATTAATGACTTGTTGTTGTTTTAATATTTCGATTAAAAACTATCTTAAATTCGCTTTAGACAAAGTAAAAGGTGAAGATAATAAACCGTTTTGATAATATTTTTAATTTGAAACTGTTACGGTTGGCGTAGTAGGGATTTCGTTTTAAGCGTATATGAATGGTGTATTGGGATTAAAGAAACTCGTGGGCACTTTAGGTTGAGTGGTATTGCGTTTATTATCATTAGATGGTAACGACCATTTGAACTGAGCACTTTAAATACTGAAGCAAGTTTTCCATATTATGGTCGATGCTAAGGTATTATAAGGCTTTTTTACTGGTTATATGGGTAATTTCACAACGCCATATAAGCATTTAAGTGAAGTGAAATTTGTTCACAATATCGTTTTTTCAATATGATATCTGTTTTCTATATTCCTCTATTTCTATTTCTTCCCATATCTCTCAACAACAAAAACCATACTGCGTAGTAATGGAAAAGACTACTTTGGATCCTCTAAAGAAGCTATCGTTAATCTTAGGTTTCTCTGCATTTCATTTTTAATTATTTGAATATTTCACTGAGACTCACTTGCTTTTCTTGTTGGTTTGGTGAACCGACCTATCGAAGACATGCAGTTGCATTTAGGTTGTCCCAAAACTAAGCTACGAAGATATCACGAATATGTTGATTTCTTAGTAGCTTGTAAGCTATAACTGCGTCCGTATGTGTGTGACTGCCCTACATAAAATTTTAAAATATCTTACGTACGCTGGTAAGGTGTAAGGACGTAAGGTTATACGGCCGAAGTTAACCTCAGGTTTCTCCATCTAGGCGGACAGATAATGGCTGTAGCTAAAGGCCAATTTCTTTTTATTGCAATCTTGCACTATTTTAAATTCCGAATATATTATATGAACCGTTTTTAAAAAATGTAAACTAAAAAAAATAAAAAATAATAAAAGAATTTTATATTCTTATTATATAAAGTATGTTCAAAAAAAATAAATTAACAAAAAGAGGCGGTAAAAAATTAAAAAACAATAAGCGGAACAAAGAGAAAACTTCTTTTAAAAGCTTATTACATTGGTTAATAATTCCCGGAAAAAAACAGTATTTTCAAAATTCGATTTCATGCATTAATATGAAAAAGTTTCCACCAAAAATGATATAATCCTTCCAATACATGGAATTTGCCACTACTTCTGAAAGTAATAAAAGTAGCGTCACTAAAACAACTGATCGAAATGAAAAGAAATTTGGACAGGCATTGTTTGAGATTTCGCACTTTCCGATAATCATGTGGAATTTTTTTGTTATACAGGACATCTGTGAGACTTTTCCATGAATTACTGATTGGTGCCTTAAGTTGAGTAAAGAAGTTAAGCCTTTCGTACTCCCGAATAGCAAGGAAGAGAAGGTAGTATAGGTTATGGTATATCGGCTTAAGTATAGTATATGCTTCGATTTGCCTTTGTTTTTTCAATATCAATTAATTTAATATAGGTTTGTACGTCAGTGTAATCATTTTTACTTTTTTTGACGTTAACTTGAGAATTTTTATTACATATTAAAGTTACTTCCTCTTCTAATATTTCTCCTTTAATAATATATATATGGATAAATAATAAAATGCATGGTTATGTGCATGCATTTTATACCCTTCAACGCATTCTATAAAAATTTATGTGGAACCCTCTTGCATTTTATTGACGCAAAAAGGAAAAAAGAAGGAATATAAGAAAAATACATTAAAAAAATATTAAACAGCTTTAGAATGCTTTCAAAATTTCTTATAGCTTACTCTTTCACATACCTTAGCATGTACAGTTGATAACGAAATTGTTGCATTATTACCTGATTCTGTTAAAATGACGGGTTTAAAAAGGAATCAACAAGAAATTTATCTGTTTTTAGCGCACATTTTCAATATTCATCATCTCATTATAAACACGTTTGCGAAGATATAATCAACAATTTAAGTCCTGATTTTCGAACTTACGTCATGTCGGACTTGTCTACTTGTCTATTAGAGAGTTTTAATAAAACTTCACTTTAGCATTCTAATGTCAGAATAATCAGCGAACAATCACTTAGTGGCTCAGATGCTCAGGAGGACAAAACATTAGTATAAACCTTTCACTTGGTGGTAAGTATAGGAATTGCAAAATATTTTATTGATTGTAGGGGTGCCAGCTTGGCGATTGCAGCACTTTTGCATTGGATTACATGGAATAATTTTTTAGTAATTTGAAATATTTCATCAACTTACGTCGGGGTAGTAAGCCAAAATTTTCTTCCCATTGTAGTCGTGGCTATGGACAAAGTTCATCTATATTCAAATTCGATTTATGCGCAGCACCTAAAAATATATACAGAGGAGCATGGGAAAATTGAAGCAGAAGTTCATACTAAGTAAGAAAACTTTGATTAATATTTTTTTACAAACGCAAGGACATATTTAATATGCCACAATTTTACGTTCGGCTAAAAGATGAGGGGGCCATTCCGACAGATAGATTGTACCAAAGGGGAGAAGTGAGATTAAAGAGGCCCCACTCACGAAAGAGCGTTGTTTAGTACAAAAGCCATTCTGGGACAAGTATCGGAAAACGCTAAGAGGGCTTTCATTATTTGTGAATACTCACAAATCACTTTCACTTTCAATCACTTCCTAGTAGTGCAGACTTAAATTCTTAGTCGTATTCTTTAAATATCGCTATAAAAGTAAAACCGAAGCTTTTTACATTCAAGAACTATGAGTTCCGTTAACACTATTTATGGAAACAATCATGAAACAGCGGATCCATTGTAACTATGGGAAAAGTTGCTACAGCTTTCCAAGCAACACAAAGTTTTCCATACTAATTTGAATTGATAAATCTTTCTAACTAACATTCTGATTTATCTACTAAAATAAGTTGCAATCGTTTTGCTACCGACTGTACATACTTTGTGCATGAGAAATATGATGATATGTTAAGCACTTCCGTTTCGTTTTATTGGAAATTTAAGATAAAAATAGAAACTAGAAAAGAAATTTAAAAAAAAAAGTTTTTTCCTTTTTTCTATTTCCATTTAATTTAATACTCAGCTCTCCACTAATAGCCATAAGCAAATTGTGTCAATGTTAACAAAGAAGAAATGTTGATGACATCAAAACTTAACAGCATTAACAGTAGCAGTAACAGCCTTAAGAGGAGAATGTTATAGCGTCGCTATTAAACCACGATGTTTAGGTTAAATATTTTGTCAATTTACGGTCAAATGATATTGAATGAGAGGTGTTTTGTTTCATTCTAAGCTCTGAAGAAGACTACCTGGCGAAAAGAAGGACAGATGAAAACATGAAAACAAAACAGTAAAAAACACCTTAAATGCTTATTTTTTGTTTTCTCTTTTTTTTTTTGTTCCTCGACAAACACCTTGATGATGGGATGTTTGACGTTTGTCTTTATTGCTTTATAAGCTCGTTTTCCATGGTTTGATAGTATTACTTAGGTAATGTTGATGTTGATGTTGATGTTGATGTTGTTGTTTTTCTTTATGGTCTTATACATGCAATAGAAACCTATCAATGTTGTTGATAGTAGTGTTGTTGTCAGCTTGGCTGTCAACAAAAACTGAAGAACAAACAAACAAATATACATAAACACACATACATACGCTCAGAAACTGTTGCTAGCCGATTGTCATCAAGCTTCATTAAGTTTTTATGTTTTGTTTTTGTTAAAACTTAAAGTTGAAACAAAAACACTTTTATGGGCTCATCATGAAAAATAAAGTGAAAAAGTAAACCTCAGTAAACGAAATAATAAAAAAAAAAAACGTAAAAGAAAAACTTGAAAAAAAAAATAAAGAAAAATTGCTTTATTAAGTAGAAATAAATGAATATAAGTTAAGTTTTTTATTAAGCTATTGAGCGTAGAAGATGTATTTAATTATATTTTTAATTAAAGAAATTTAAGAAAGTATAGAAAATGAAATAAATTAGTTTTAAGACTTATTTTGTACACAGCATGCATGTAACTCATAAACTTATGTTGTTATATGACTTGCAGGTAAATATGAAAGTGAGAGCATACGAAAACTTTTCGAGCGTATACAGAGAAACAATTGTCAGGATTTGCAGAAACAATATTTGCATATAGAATACATAGATTTTGATGAGTACAATAACAACTTGGTTTTGTAGTTTATAAAGGCATGAAATGTTTATTGCAATAACATAAAAGACGATCTGGGTATTTGCCAATAATGTTTACTACACTTCTAGCGATTAAATTGTGAAATTTTTGTTTTTTTCAACTAAATTGTTCGCTCAACAGAATTTTCCATATATGTGAAAGCAAATCTCTCATAAAATCAAAGTTTTAAACGTTAAATTTCTTTTCTTTTTAACGTTTTCTAGAAAATATCAAGCTTTTTTTGACTAGTTTTCTAGTTGCAAGTAATTGGGTAACAGTGAAGAAATTTTATTAGTTTGCTCTTCTTAAATATTTTATATACACTAATTATTTCATTTTTATATACCAATCATGCCGATTAAAAATGTATTTATTTCAAGCTCCTGTTTTGTAATTAACATAACTCTTTAGAAACGAGAATAAAAACAGAAACAGACTTCTGTGAAAACAAACTTTGAAAAAACCTTTTACATAATGCAGTCTAAGAGGAGGAACATATACATAATAATCGTTCACATATATATTTTGTACAACGAGACAATAGCAGTTAATCTAATGTAATCTTCGTTTTGTAATCTAGAAAATATTTAAAAGATATTCTACATTTTTCAGCTCAATTCTTTTTTTTTTGTTTAAATTTTGTTAATTTACTATTTTCATAATAATTTTCATATAAAAATATACAAAATCCCTTAATTGTTCTTTTCTTTTACTTTCTTAGCTGTTTCACTACGTTTATAATTTTCTTTACAATTATTTTAAACTGGCAATGCCATACATATTCTTATTTCTTGTATGCACTTTCAAGGTATATTCGCAGCTTTGTCGACAATCGTGAGATTTTTAGCGCAATTATACGTAATCGGTAGATCGTTTCGAATTTATATTAATATTGTAAAATTTAATCGGTTTTAGTTTTATTTTTAATCCATACAAAGCTTAAGCAAAGTGTGCGTAAATTTCAAGAACTATTTTAACTATAATTTAGTGCTCGTGTTGCAATGTTTTTTTTATGTAAAGAGTCAGCTTCTGCATACCGCTCGAAATTTGTCTTAATATTGCAAATTTTGCTCGGATTTACTTCTTTTTTTAATCCCCCCAAAGCTTAAGTAAGATGTGTGTACATTTCAAGAAACATTTTAATTATAATTTAATGCTTGTGTTGTCAAATTCTGCAAATCGGTAGAGTGCTCAGAGATAATATTAGCGTGGGGAAAAAGAAATCCATTACTTTTTCGGTAGATGGCTACACTGGTAGATCTCTCGTAAAGTATTGATCAAACAATTTCAGATTTATGCTCGTTGGAAAGGTGACATTTCGCAGTAAAAAAAATTCT